>JAJEJO010051588.1:0-30172 GCA_020662805.1 Glaucomys volans
CCTCTTCTGGGACTGAAGGCTGTGGGAAGAGGGCTGAGGCAGAGAATGAACTTGGTGTGAATCCTGGTCAAGAACCCAGAAGCAAGTTGGAAGTATCCAGGGTCCTGGGCACCACAGGAGGCAAAAACACTCAGAGACTAATCAGCTCTGTCAGTAGGGCAAGACCTTTATTCTATGTGCAGAAGGGAACTACTTTGTTCCATTAACACTGAAAGTGAGTGCACCAAGAAGGCCGTCTGCTGGTCTCTTTATCCCTGATGCTTAGATCTTGGGCAAGACAAGGTGGGCAGAAGACAAGACTCGAGCTACAGTCCCAAACTAGCTCCAGGGTAGAGAAGTCTGGAAATCAGAGTTCAGGTTCTGGTCTTATAGAATCTGTCCAGCTGCTAAAGTGATAAATTAAATCAGGGACCTCAAGAATCTCAACAGTGACATGCAAAACTTTCAGTAAGAGAGATGGTAATAAATAAATGAGGCCCTGGTATTTTGCATCTACTCATTTTCCAATGTGTCATTCATAGGAGCATGTGTGTGCTTGGGAGGGTGAAGCAAGGTCCTCCTATGTGTTTATGTTAAGCAAGAGCTTCTATTTGAGTTCTTCCCAAGCTGTGTTGCTGGGGGTGCCAGAAATCTAGGAGATAGTATTGGAACTGTTCCATCTGTACCTACTTTTTATTGATTCTCAAAATCATATTAATTGCATATTAAAAACTCTGAAAAAATGCAGTAGGTGTGGCATTTCTTCAACTCATTTGAGAATTTTACTATTATTATTGCCAAGAGTTATGGAGTGCTTACCACTGTTCTAAATACTTTCTGTATATTAACTCATTGTCTTAATTTTATTATTGCTGAGGAGATGAGTGACATTAAGTAGTTTGTTGACCTATTCATGGTGACACAACTAGTAAATCAGGACAGGATATTCTTTTAACCACTATTGTCTTGGGAAACAAAGTGGGATGTGCTCTTTGACTTAGGTAACAAAGGGAAAAGAATTAGATCATGAGCATTTATCAAGAAACTGGAATGACTCTTTGTGTTTATGGTCCTGGTTATCAAATCTGGGACCTTGCACATGCTCGAAAGTATTCTATAACTGAGCTACACATCAGCCCCTAAAATGGCACTTTAATGCATTCACAGCATTGGAGATGAAGCATTAACACAGGCAAGATGGCAACTCGTATGGAGCATAGGTTGCAGTGGGAATAGACAATAACACATATAAATTTAAAAACTGGCATGATAAATACTATGAAAACAAAACACAGTGGTATCATAGGGTACAGATTAAGATACCTTAATTATTCATAAAATTAACTGAAATGCCTTATCAAATAACTGAATATGTTATCAAATAACTGAATATGTTCATTCCTTCCTTCCTCTCCTCCATCCTCTTTGTTATCTTGTTCTTCTTTAAGAAACATAGTGTACAGTATCCTGTACATATTCAAACATGGAACCCTTTTATGAATTGACTTTAACAGGAGTGGTGTTCTTTAGAAAGCATTGCTATAGAGATCTATCTATCTATCTACCTCTTTATTGTATGAAACATTCATGGTGGTATGGCATTATGATGAGTCACTTAAGAAAGGTTTGGATTTTTGCATTAATTTGGGATAATTCTGTAATGAATTTTCCTCTATTGTTGGAATTTTGAAAAGCCTGCTTTCAGATGGAAGAAAAATAATCTTCTATAGGAAAATACTATTCTTTAATATTGTGAAGTCTCATTAATTCTCTTTGCTAGATTTGGATTAGTGGATGGAAGACTGGATGGTAGATCACATAATATGATTTTCTGCTGTTGGTTCATTGCTTTATTATTGCAAGTGACTTTTTTTGATAAACCAGTGCAACTCTTGAGATCTCAGGAGCACCATGGGTTATGCATTCTTTCTATCTCAGTAAGTAAAAGGAACTATATATCTTTATGGCTCTGTTATCACACATGAGCAGACCAAAAAGAAACCTTTGATTATTATGATGGTTTCCCTGGATACACCATGAAAAATTAAGTCTCCTTTCCACAAGCCTTTTTCAGTTCCCAAAGGCAAAACATGTTGCTAGTTCCTTATGTGTTCCTTTCACACACGGGATATTTTAATATACCCCTCTCTGCAATGTATGCACATAAAACATGTCACGTATATGTGATATCACAATCATAAACACAAATGAATCATGCACACTGGTGTACCCTTGTCTTTGTTTACAATTCATCTGGAGAAGCTTTCCATATCAGTACACAGAGATTTGCATCACTAACACAGAGAAAAAAGGAAAAAAACCGCAGAAGAGAAATCTCTTATAGGCTGTTAAATTTATTTACCTGTATTGCTCTGTGTGAATTGCTGTAATTTATTTACTTTTCAGTTCACAGATGTGGGTGATTTTAAATTGTTGTCTAAATCAAATTGTCCCTTAAATATTTGTCTTATAACTGGGGTAAAATATGCCTTTATATTATATTTTTATAACTTTATGGTTTTTAAATTGACTGTTTACAGTTAAGATTTTTGTTATTTGGTTTGGTATAATTTTGGGGGGGTTTATAGGACATGAGAAATTTTTAAACTTGTTCTAAAAAGTAATAGGCTTATAAAAATTAAATAGAAATTTTATTATGAAAATGCCCTCTAATTTTCATCCTTGCAGATAGCCTAAGTTATCCTATTCATGACATCCTAATGTTAAACTCATATTCCAAGCCTAAGATTGTATTTTAAAAGCTTTTAGGTTCTTCATTGTTGAGTTTTAGACCCAAAACCCTTGTGCATGATCATTCTTCTGAGGCATGATATTACTGTGAATTCAGTTGACTTCTTTTTTTCATTGCATTTACTAGCCAGTTGATCTCAGACAGTTTGTATATCTATCATCTATCTATCTATCTATCTATCTATCTATCTATCTATCTATCTATCATCTATCTATCTATCTAGTATGTTCTGTATATATTATATATATTCTGTTGGTTCTATTTCTCCATTGTTTATTTTTATAAGGCTCAGATGATAATGAAAAACACGCAAGAAGTGTTGTAATCTGCATTCTGAGAACTAGCAAAAGCTTTAGGTGTAAATCAGTCTAATCTGAAGCCTGAAAAGGGGGTCAGGGAAGACCTAATTCCTGGTAGAACTCCAAAGGTTTGACAACCAGAAGTGCAAATCTATGAGGGCAGAATCTATGTTCAAGCTCAAACAGGAAGAAAATATGTCATTCCTTCATGTTTTTATTTTATTCAGACCCTCAAGAGATGATGTCCACTTGCATCAAGGGGTTAGTCTTCTTACTGCATCTACCGTTTTAAACTTTTGTCTTCCAGAAATACCCTCACAGACTCAAACAGAAATAAAATGCTTTGTCAGCTACCTGGGTATCATTTAGCCCAATCAAAATGATATAAAATTAAGCATCACATGACCAAATTTTTGTTCCTGCAATAAGTATACAGTGCCTAAATCTGTCAGTGAATGAATGTTTCTTTTCCTGATACAATTATAGTATTTTTCAACAAAAAAGTATACAAAAAACCCCACTACCTATATCCCTGCCCTCTCTCACAGATACTTTCTTTGAAAGCAGAGCTTAATCTTTTCTTTTTGGAGATGATTAAATTTGGGGAGTCTTTTAAAAATCTGTGGACATTTTTCACAGTGTTGAGTTGAGTAATAGTACACAGTCCATGGGAAGAGTCTTATTTGATGACGTGAAAGCATCAGAATCCATCCTTAGAAAGTTACACCTCATCTTTTGCGGATTGTTGCTGTCTAGGTGTTCTCCCTGTAAAATTTCTCCATAACAAGTGCCTACTATGTGCTCGGCACTATGGTAGGTACCAGGGATGTAGCGAACAAATTAAAGCTAAATCCTGCCCTTCTGGAGTGGTGGGGGAAATGGATTAATATAGTAAGTGCCTTGAAGGAAATGAACAGTGTACAGTTGAGTGAGTAGAGAATACTCAGGGTGGGTGGACAAGAACTACGTCTGAGCAGATGTCATTTAGAATGAAGACATTCAGACCAAACTGGATGCCTGACCTCAGCACCCAGCGTGGAAAGTGTCCACAGCAGATGCACCTGTAATCGGCCTTTCACCTCAACACCCACTGTGGAAATGATCAGCCTTTCATCTCAGCACCCAGCGTGGAAATTACCCACAGGTGATGCACCTGTAATCGGCATTTCACCTCAGCACCCAGCGTGGAAATTACCCACAGGTGATGCACCTGTTAACAGCCTTTCACCTCAGCGCCCAGCATGGAAAGTGCCCACAGCTCATGGACATGCAAAGGGACTTTTATCTCAGCACCCAGTGTGGAAAGCGCTCACAGCTGATGTACTGTACTTTTTTTGGCTGCAGCTCTTCTCAGTTTGTATGATCAAAGTCATCTTTCATTCCCTCTTTCTTGATGGAGACATTTAGTTTTTATCTTTGTTTTCTGAGACAGCTGCTTCATTTTACTGATAGATGTTATGTCCTTCTATAGCAAGCAGCACTTCTTTCATTTTATGAGGATTGTTTTCTTCTACACATTTTCATTTGTACCTGTATCTTTTTGTATGAGTTCTTTGAAAATTAACTGAATTTATCTGTTCATACAGATCAGGGAGGAGCTGCAATGCACAAATCAAAGTGGGCTTGTTCCATTTGGGAGGTTTTGTTCTATCCTGATGGCTGTTTTCTCATACCAATTGAGCACTGCCCAAACAGGAATTCAGTGTGGTGCTAATCACTTCATTTTCATTGAATTTTTTGAGACAAGACTCTGCCTTATCAGCAGTAATAAAAGCATCCTTGCATCAGTGAGAATGGTGTTTTCAATTTCATCACCTTTAAAAACACTCCTGAGTTGGAACAGTAGGAGTGTATTGATCTACACAATTCAAACACTAATAGACCAGCAATCATGTCATGTATTCATATAACTAAAGCCTAAAGTGCATGATTTCTATTTTAATATAAATCAGTGTCTACATGTCTATTTGGATGACTGGGAATTTTTGAAATTTATAATTAGCACCTAACAACTGCTAGAAAGATATTATGAGAAAAGAAGGCAAACAATATGAATATAAAACAGAATATGCCATATTATAATAACATCAGTAGTCCATGTTTTATCTGCATTGTATTACATGCATATAGGTTAGCTGATTTTAAAACTTACCTAAGAGAGAGACAAATGCGGATCAGTTTTTTACATAAAAGAACTGATTTTAGTTAACTTTTCTTAAAGGTTTTTCATTATTCACTTATAATTAAAGACATTTGGAGACTAAGCTGTTTAATAAATATTCTATTTATGAAGATTAGAAATAAATGCAATTATAACACATGAAGTAAGGTATTCAATTAGATTCATGATCAAGAAAGTACATTTTCAGACTATTTATACAATAAATAATTTTCAGAATGAAACTATTTATTTTCTAAAGCATATATATGTGGTATCTCAATAAGTGCCCATAAATCCTTTTCTAGACTTTTCAACATATACCTATACATACACACTGACACAAAGACATTTGGGAGAAAAAAAATGAAAAAATTATTTAATTTACAGAATGATTTATGAAGTATTTTAAAGACGCTTGAGGAAATATTCTGTGGTCCAGCTGACATTTTGGCTATGGTTATTAAGATGGAATTACAGCAGTAATTTAATTGCATTTGACTGAACATTTGTGCTTAACTTTGACTGAAATACTGATGGGTTCAAATTGACCTTCTTAGTGATCCTAATCAATTACTCCATCCATATTTCCTTGCAGTCATTTTATGAATGGCCTTGAGGAGGTACCCCCATTTTCTGAGGATTGACCTAGCTTTTACTTAAATGACTATGCCTCTGCGTAGTGAGTGTATTTAGAAAAATACCACTCTCCTTGATAAAATGTTTAGGCAGAGGAAGAAGTTGTTCCCATTGTGGCTCAATCCCCTTCCTTTGCTAGGGCACACCAGTTCTGTTTAAATGTGATCCATTGAGCGCATCAGAGAGGACTCAGCCTGGATAAATGCTCTTTTTCCACATTTCCTCTGGGTCTAAACTTTGGAGCACTGGTCTAAAAAAGCAATACTTGATTCTAATGTGGAGGAAACAATTCTGTATTTTCTCTCTTTTTGTTTTTGATACCACTGAGCCACATCTTCAGCCTTATATTGTAATTTAGAGACAGGTTCTCACTGTCTTAGCACCTTGCTTTTGCTGAGACTGACTTTGAACTCTCAATCCTTCTGTCTCAGCCTCCTGAGCCTTTGCGATTACAAGTGTGCACCACCGTGTCTGGCTAATTCTACATTTTCCTCCCAAACTTTCTCCCTAATTTCAAACTAATTAAAAATGCCAGAATATTGTGTTTATGCTGTTCTTTTCCTTGAAGTCAAAGGAGGAACTAAGAGTCTATAATAAGCTAAAGATTTCATTCAAGTATTTGTTTCTCTCTCTGTATTTGTCTCATCTCTAATCTCAAAGAGGAAGTGTGCTCTGTGTGTGTGTGTATGTGTGTGTGTGTCTACTGGTACACAATTTTCTATCCTTTTTTTTTTCTTTCAATTTTCTATCCTTATTTAATATGCATCCTTCCACTTCATGGCAGTTGTTGGTGGTTATAATACAGGCACCTTGAGTTGAACAGCTCTCTTACTTTTTTATTAGTGAATTATAGTTAAACATAATTGAGATTCCTTCTTCCATATTCATAAATTCATATTGTGTAATTTGCTCCATTTCAGTCCCCAGTACTACCCCCTTTCTTCCCCATTCCTGACCTGATCCCCTTTCTTTATTCTAGTGATCTTCCTTTTATTTATTTTTATATTGATGCATCATTATAGTTACACATAAAAGTGGGGTGTGTTATATGTTTATGCATGCACGTAGCATAGCTTGATCAGTTACAATCCATGGATCCTCCCCTTTCCCATTCCTCATCCCTCCCTTTTGATTAACTTCTACTCCACAGTTCTATCTTCTATTTTCAAGAGATCCATTTCTTGAAAATTCCTTATTTCTCTCTAATTTCTGCATGTGAGAGAAAACATTTGCCTTTTGACTTTCTGAGTCTGGCTTAGCATGATGTTCTTAAGTTCTATTGTTCACCAGCATGTGACATGATTTCATTGTTCTTTATGGCTGAGTAAAACTCCCTTGGGTATATATGCCACATTTTCTCTGTCCTTTTCTCTGAGGGACACCTCAGAGACCCAGGCTGGTTATGGGACCTAGGCTGGTCCCATAACTTGGTTATTGTGGATTGTGCTGCTAAAAACATCGCTATGCACATGTCACTATAGTTTGCTAATTTTAGTTCTTTGAATAAATACCAAGTAGTGGGATGTTGTGTCATATGGTGGGTCCATTAGTCTTTTGATGAATTTTCATACAGATTTCCAAAGTGGTTGTAGTAACTTGAAGTTCCACCAACGAGGCTCCTGGGTAAGTGAGGACTTGATTACTTTAAGACCCTTTGTCCTTGAACCAACAGGCTAAGGGAGTGGGGGAGAGTTTGCTTTACTGCAGTTGCCACTAAGATTCATGGAAATTTGGGAAATAACTATGATTTTAAAAAATTGACTGGCTGCATTTTATATGCATGTGTATATATATATGTATATTTATGTGTGTGTGTGTGTGTGTGTATATATATACACACACATGCATGCCTGAACACAAAGACTAGGGAGTGCTAATGGAAGTATATATGATTAAAACAAATTCAGGTTAACATGTTACCAACACATGTTACTTGTATTCTTCTTGAGATTTTTATGAATATACAAGCAAATATAAATGGTTTTATTTTCCTCCTTCAAAAAGTATAATAGCATAACATCATTCTCTGTATTATGTATTTTAAATGTTTTATAGATTTAAAAAAAGAATGCCTATAACCAAATCAGATAAATTGTTGATTCCTAACAGAAGAATTACCTATAGCTCAAAATGAAGAAAACAAAGAATCCAAAAAGAAGAACTAAATTCTTTTCTTCATGCATGAGTATATAATTTTTAAAGGATTAGTGATTTTGTTGGAATATTAGCAGCTATATACTTTCATTTTTCCCTTCAGTAAGATTATAACCAATTTCTGAAAGTGAGATGTATATGCTTTTAAAAACTAGCACTTGTGGAAGTACTTATTATTTTAAAATGTATATAGAAGACATTACTGTTGTGGAACTCATTATATGACATCATATCTTTTTTAAATAGAAAAATGCTCTTACTTTTGTAATAAAGAATTTAAGTATTCTAGAAGATTGCAAAAAGGAAAGCAATACAATTGATTTCCAATCTTAATTATATCAAGAACCATCACAACCAGTAAACATATCCCATTATGAATTTCTGTATGTGTGCAAATTGAGGCTAGAAAGAGTTTTAAAGTAGGTTTTCCTGAAATAGGATCATGTGGTATGTGATATTTTAAAAGCAAAATAAACAGTGTGGTCTGAATTTAGCAGTAACAGGTAAAAATGAGGAAAAATGGAGGGGAATTACTGAAACTCAAAATGTCCCCACAAGATTTGTTTCCTAAATCATGCTTTTAAAGATTAAAGAATGTTGCAAAATATCAACAGTTTGGAACCTTTTAAAAGCTGCATCTATAATTGACTATGGTGTGCATAGACTCTGCTTTGAGGAATGGGACATTAGTAGTCTCACATTTCCTTTTACTTTTCTTCCATAATCTCCTGATTTTTGTCAATAATTGTATTACTGTTAAAGTTTAAAGCATTTAAATTTGTTTCTTTAGACATACCCTACACATTCTCAGCACTATACTTCAATGGATATAGGATTCATCACTTGTCAATTACACATTGTTTCACTAGCCCTGAGGTCTTTGTTTTCAACTGGAAGCTGCCCGGCAGGATGAGCCTTTGCAGGCGGCTGTTGGCTGCTGGCCCTGAACAGGAAGCTCCCCGTGACCAGGACGAAGAGCGTGACTCCCAGGCTCCTGACGTCCGCCGGGGGGCCCCTCGAACTCTTGCTGCCGCACGACCTCGGGGGCGCGGTAGGGGACCGGACACCGGAAGCTCTTGAGCTTCTGCCTGGGCGTGAAGCTGGCGCTCAGGCCGAAGTCGATGAGCTTGACGTGGGGGCCCTGGGCGTCCAGCACCACGTTGTCGGGCTTGAGGTCCAGGTGGGCCACTCCCCTGTTGTGGCAGTGGCGCACGGCACACACCATCTGCCTGAAGGCCGTGCGGGCCTCGGCCTCCCTCAGGCCGCGGCCCGGGGGCACACAGCCCAGCAGCTCGCACCCCCTCCGTGCGCTTCATTACCATGTAGACGTGGCGCGGGGTCTCGATGACCTGGAGCAGCCCGATGACGTTGGGGTGGTCCAGCCATCAGCCTCTGCGGTTCACACAGCATCTGCTCGTTCCCCGGGGTCTTGGGCACCACCTTCACCGCCACCTCTGCCCCTGTCAGGAGGTGGTGGGCCAGGACCACCTGGCTGAAGCCCCCCTGCCTGAGCTCCCTCGCCACCTGGTAGTGGTCGGTGAGGGCCGCCTCCTAGCAGGAGCTGGGCCTCTGCGGCCCTACTCTACTCTGGCTACTCTGACTGCCAAGCATCCTAAAGCCAGAACGCCAACCTCGGAGGCTAGCTACAAAAAAAAATAACAAACCAAACAAAACACCCAAACCAACAAACAAAACACAAAAGACAGAACAAACAAACAAACCAAAGCCCAAATCAAAAAAACAACAGCAAAACACCCCAAACACCAACCACCAGCCACCAGCCACCAACCACCAAACACACTAACTGGGAGTCTGACAGGTCACCATCAAGAGCTTCCTGTACTTATGGACCAGGAGCCCAGGCCAGCCACCCGCTTATGTGGCTGAGGTTGGAAAGCGCATCACAGTGGCTGCTTATGAGGTCAGAGCCTGAGATGACCCAGTCATGCCTGGGCACAGCCCCCAGTGGGCTTCTCACTTTGGGCCTCCAGCATCTTTGCCGCTTGCATAATAAGAATGAGAAAGGACCCCAGAAGCGTTTTGTTTCAGGGGGTTGTGGAGAATGATAGTGACATCTTAGATATTAAAACTTGGGGCAGACTCCAGTGGTCTTTTCTCTTGGAGTCTGATGAGAACCCCTGATCTCTTGGGGCTCCTACAGGCCTCCTCATCTCTACACTCAATGTGTCCATTCAATCCTATTTCTTCCAACTCAGAACTGTTGGCATCCAAGGCATGGTGGTGCTCCCCCATAATGCTCTGTCCCCTAAGATGTTCTAGAGCTCAGCATTAACACCTGTTGAGGGGGGAGGGAGTGTTCATCACCCTCTCCCCACAAGGTTCTCATCCAGCTTCACTCTAGAAACCCTGGATCATCAAGAGCAGTGGTTGAGAGTTTCAAAGTGAGAGATAAAACAGGGAAGCGGAGAATCCTGAGAACCAGCACACATGTCCTTCCCATGCGGGGAGGAAATGGAGGCCTTCCCAGATACCTGGGTCCCTTCCCGATGCTCCAACAAAGAACGTGGGGCTGTGACATTTATTGGCAATACAAATCAATTCCCAGAGTTCTGGAGACTGGCAAGTCCAAGGTCAAAGCTGCTCGTTGCTGTGTCCTTGCAGGATGAGGGGCAGAAGGCGTGAACTCATTCTCTCAAGCCCTGCTTTGGCTTTGTTTTGCTCTGTGTGGTTTGGTTTTTTAACCTACTGGTCATAGAAGCCAGGGCCTCAGGTGTGTCAGACAAGTGTTCTCTCACTCGGTGCTTCCAGAGATTCTTTATTTCCTGTTTTCTTGATCATTATTTCTTTTGAGACAAAGTCTCCCTTCAGGTGCCCAGGTTGGGCTTTCATGTGTGATCCTCCTGCCTTCGAGTCCGAGTAGACAGGATGAGAGCCTGTGATGGTTCAGATGTGAGGTGCCCTGCCCCACACAAGCTACTGAGCTGGTGCAGGGATATGTAGAGGTGAAATGATTGGGCTGGGAGAGCTGGAACCTTCAGCCCGGCCTAGGCTGAGTGGACTGACTTGCTCAAGGCAGGTGGGACGTGGTTAGTCACCCTGGGCCGTGACTCACTGGGGTCACATCCCCACCCTCCCCCTCTCTCTGCCTCTGTCTCTGCCTCTTTGCTGCCCTGAGGAGAGCAGCCTTCCTCCTCTGGGCCCTTCCCCATGATGGGCTGCCTCTTCTTGGGCCCAGAGCAATAGAGCCAGTAATCCATGGACTGAGACCACTGAAACCTTGATGCCCAAGTGAACGCTTCCCCCTCTGAGCTCTTCTTGTTCAGTGCCTGGGCCACAGCGATGCCAGAGTTAATGAACACACAGCGACAGGCCATGGCTCCCAACTTGACAAATACGCTTGTGTGTATTTGTGCGTGTGTGTGTGTGTGTGTGTGCGCGCGCGTTACTGGGAAGTGAACCACATCCTTGAGCCTGCTGCAGAAGCACTCTTCAAGTTCACCTCCCATCCCTGTGGTGGGAGCCTCCTGGCCTGACCGAACCCTGTGGAGCTGGTCCCCACTAGATGTGCCTGTGAGAGGGGAGTCCTTCAGGTCGACCTGAAGGACATTGGATTGCATACTCCGATCTGATGAAGACAGAAGGGTGTCTGGACAAGCAAATGGGTGACAGTTATAACAGCCAGTGCCACTTTTGTTTTCTACAAGAGGTAAGGGACTTAATGTTGCAGAAAACCCCCACTTTATTCCATGGTGTCCACCATGGTACGTAACCATTCACATTATGACATCACTGAGGGAGGGGGTGGGGATTGAGAGGCCCAGCAGCAGCGTTCCCTACACTCAGGAAGTCCCCCTGCCACCCCTTCCACTCATTCCCATGAGGGGAGTGTTCCTATCTCATGAGAAATGGAACCCCCATGGGAAGCACAAAGAAATATCTATAGGAGGTACCCAACATGAGAGGCCAGGGAATTCAACTGTTTCACTACAGGCTCCTGTGTTCACTGATACTTGGAATGCAGGCCTCCTCTGCCATGCCACCTGCTCACTGAGGGAGACAGACCCTCCTGCTTAACCACAGTACATAGTATCACAGGCTTCACTGTGGCTGAAATCATAGCAGTTTATCACTTTTAAATCAAAGACTTAAATGGAAATCTACTTTCATCCAACTTGTCATCAAACCTAGAGACACCAACAGACTACTCAAACCAAATTAGAAATGAAGGGTATTTTCTAAGTCCTACTTTCATCTCTGCTGTTGAAGTCTGAAATCCCCTTTGAGGTCTTTCCTATCACTGTTACTGGTTATCCCTGAGTGCATTCCAGCTCTGTGGGCATCTTATCTGCTTGATGCAGTCTCAGTCCCTCCCACTGACACTCCATCCCAGAACCTGCACAGCCTTCTTTATCCATTCTGCTGCTTAGGAAGTTCAGAAGGACAGAGCTGCATTTCCCTTTCATGTGATGCCTGAGGTTAGGAGACACACTCAGCATCCTCAGAAATAGAGATGACTCAGCCGCAGGGTCCAGGCATCTGGTTTGGAGCTCTGTGCTCATCCCCCTGGCCTGGAAGTGAGGCAGAGATGCTTGACATCATGCTGCTGCCCTCTGGAACTCACCTCCCTCTGGATGCATAAAACCCACATATATAAACCAGTACCCATATTTTCAGTGTGGTTTGTGGGGTCTGCAGAGTTCTCAAGCTGACATTGCCCCCTGTGCTGGTCAGGCTGGGTGAGCAGGACAATGGTGTGAAATGGGAGGTGAATGAGAGAAGGCAGAAGTCAAGGGGCCCTGTTTATACCGCATAGGGCAATCTCTGTGCCTGGGAGGGACTCCAAGCTCGCTGTGCTGGGGAAGCCTGTGTCAGAAGTGAGCCCTGTGCTGGAGGGTCAGGACTTGTGTCCTCTGGAGGATTGCTAAGACACAGAGTGACTATGGAGGCCCATGTAGGACCAACTGGGGCCACATGGCTCTGATTTCCTCTGTCACAGCTGCCTTCCCTGAGGCCTGCAAGTACTCCCCCTGGGTGCAGAGAGTGCAGGACCCTCTGCTGAGTCCAACAGCCTGGGAGCCAGCTTTCATCAGGTGAGTGACTTTGACAGGCTCTGCATACTCTTTGGACAAGTGTAAGCCCACACATCTTGAACTATCAGCACATCCCCTATAATGGGAACTCCATCAGAGGACTGCACCTGGCCTCTTAGCTCAGTTCAGGGCCCCAGGTCAGTGCAGAGATCCTAGTATGGATGGAAATGACTGTGCTGAGGTGGACGGGGGCACAGGATCCATGCCTCAGCTGGTGGGCAGAGTGGGGAAGCCTGGGTGGTGGTCTGTCCACCAGGAGCCTCATTCACTGTCTCACCTTGAACAGGGATGGTGCAGCAGCGGCTGAGTCAGGTGTGAGAGGATGGGGGCTCAAGAACAAGAGCCCAGGCTGTGTGGGAGGCTCTGATGGCTGCCAAGGTGTCAGCAATCAGACTGGGGCTCTGATGACTGTGCAATGCAGCTGAGAAAGCTCTCAGCTGTGTACCTGGCTGTGGAGCCAGGGCTGAGCAGGCAGCTGAGCTGTTCACCTGCACTGCACTGCAGCTTGTGACCCACACTGAAAGATTCTGGACACGCATCATGGCCCTAGGCCCATTTTCCAGGCCTAGGACTCCCCACATGATACTTCCCCTCACCAGCTCTGAGAGGTTCACTTGGAATGGTGAGGCTAGAGGCACATCCAGCCCATGCAGTTTGCAGTTGGGGCTGTTCCTACCCATCAGGCCTATGGTGTAGGTAGACCACCAGGAGAATTTTATACTGGACTTACTCCTGAGGATGGTGGATCCCAGGAAACCAGGAAGAGGCCCACACACCTCCTCCCTTCCTGCTTTTCCTTCCTGCCTGGTCTCTGCAGGTCCCACAGCCACAGTGTGGCCAACACAGTGGTACCTATCTTGACTTGAATACAGATTTTCACCCCCTTCCTGTTTCTTCTGGTCAGTGATGACTGTTTCCTTCATTATCCCCTCTTTAGCCAGCAGGAGCAGATGTGAGCCACCAGAATGAGGCTGGTACTGGAGATGAGTATGTGCCCATGAGCACACTTCTCTCCATTCTGCTGGCCATGGAGGGCACAGGTGGGAATGCCCACAATATCCATAACCCCAGGAGCCCAGGGAGCCCTCACTTTGACCCTCTTAGCTGCCCACCTGCAGCCCTTCCTTCACACAAAGGCCTTGTCAGAGGAAGTGTGATCCAGCCTCCCACTGTCGACCTCACCCTCAAGCCAGGCTGGAGAGGTAAGTCCTCTTTCCCTGACCCATCTCTGGACAATACCCAGGCTCTGTTTGCTTTGTTAGGTATCAGATGGATCCTGGACTTGGGGTAAAGACTTTGGGTAAATCATTGAAGCTCAGTCTTGTTTCTTATCTGTGAAATGGGGAAGTGCCTGCCCCTAGGTTGTGGAAAGTGAGCCCCCAGGGCAGGATCTGGGGTCCTGCAGATGTTCACTGCTCTCAGATCTGGCACCTGCATGGGCCAGGAGGAAGGGCTGCAAGGCCCAAGTCTGCACTGCCTGGCTCTGTAGGCCAAGGCCCAGTGACAGGGCTCCAGGAGAGGAACAGTAGCAGAGCCTTGGATGTCTAACAGGGACTCAGTCCAAATGTGTGGAACTCAAGCTGCAGGGCCTGTGGATTCACATCCCTCCACAGTGGGTTAAGAAGCCTGCCCAGGAGTAGTGGGGATGATACCAGTGACCAGTTCCACTTTAGATGCAGCCTCCTCATTTTTTAAAAACCATAATCATGGGTAGAAAAACCTGTGGTCAGACTATGTGTCCCATTTTGGATCCTGGACATGTGTAACCATAGATAAAGTAGGAAAAAATATATTTTGGAACATGAAGAAAAATGTGAGACTGCCTCAGTTTCCCCATGTGGAGCTGGGTGGCCATGAAGGCCTCCATGAGCACGCTGTGTGTTCCATGAACACATGTGCTGCTGTGTCTGGTCACTCAGTTCATTCTTCTCATCTAGCAAAGCCAGCAGTCCTGGATTTGTGTGGATTTGTGATACTTGGACAGCTATCCTCCCAGTTGCCCAGGCCCATGTGAGCATCCATATTTGGAGGGTTGGAGGGAGAGTGAGATGATTGGACTTCTGCTGACCTGAGGGTCAGGAGGGCTAGACATGAACCACTGCTGCTATTGGCTGATAGGCCTCCTGAGGCTGGGTACCCTGGTCTGTGAAGGGGGACAGTTGCCTCCAGGATCAGATCTTACTCTGAGGATAGCATGAAACTCAGGCCAGTTAGAGTTCACAGCATGCACGTTAGACCCCTCCTCATCCTTCCACAGCAGCTGCACTGAGATCTCCAATTTCTCTCAGGATCTGTGCCCCACCACACAGAGCACCACCAGCCTGGAGCCAGGACACAGCGAGGGAATGCTCATCCTTGCCATGAGCTCCCCAGGGCCCATTCAAGGCTCCCTCTGACTTTGCTCCCTTGCCTCAGCCCAGGCTCCCCAAGTCTGTGGTAGAGTCTGGCTGCAAGTCCTTCCTGAGCACAAAGCACCATCGTTAGCTCTTGGGAAAGCGTGCTTTCCAGGGAAGTCTCAAAGACTCCTGACTGTGGTGCCGGTGGAGAGTCACTGCCTTCACAGGGCAGTGTTGGAAGCAGGGAGGCAGAGCGTGCAGTCCACACTATGTGGTGAGCACAGTCAGAGCATGGGAGACCTCCTTGAGATTGTCACATACAAGGCACAGCTGCCCAGTACCTAGTCACAGAACATAGGCTCCACCTGTGTCGGTGCAAGGGACACCCTGAGAATTCTAGATTCAGTGTGGAACATCAGGGAAGGGGTCCAGGCTGCTCCAATGCAGGGTTGGGAGTGTCCAGGGTGCTGAATTAGAGCAGCCACAGAAACCTGACAGGCAGCACCCAGAGATGTCCTGCTGCCTTCCTGTCTTTAAGACAGCTTCCTGCATTGCTGTGTCACCATGGGCAGGTCACTGCCCCTCTCTGAATCAGACTCTCCATGTTCTGACCAATATGAGCAGCAGCAGTGTCTGCTGCAGACAGTGTCTGCACACTGAGGGACTTGTTGATAGGCAGCACTTGTGCCACTGTGTTCACTGACTACTTTTCCCTCTTGTGATATCAGAGCCTGGGGGCAGAAGCTCCTCCTCTCTGTGGCACTAGTAGCCCACCCCTGAGAAGAGCCCTGTCAGTGTCTAGTGTGTGACCCTGGACTTCCAGCCAATCAACCAAGTGCCAGCCACAAGATGCCTGGGTGATCAGGGCTTCAGGGAATTCAGCCCTTGACCTCTCTTCCTATACACGCCTCCTTGGAGACTTCATCCTGCTTTAGCTGGGGTCTCCACCAGGGCACAGGGTTCCTCCCTCCTCATAGCCTCACACATGCACATAGAAGCCCACTAGCTCAGGGTTATGGAGTCAGTGACAGATGGAGCCAAAGGCCCATGCCTCCTGTCTGAGTTCTGCTCTGAGGAGCACTCACTGTGGGTTCAGGGTTTCAGACACAGCAGCCTAGAGAAGAGAACAGCCAGTCTAGACAGGAGGATTGAGCTCTCTCTTTCAGAGCTGAGGGCTCCCCTGGGAGTATACACAAACCCTGTGTCCCACACCCCCTGTCTCCTCCCTGAGGATGAATTGTGGAGAAATGAGTTTGGGTTCATTTCCACATCCAGGTAGTGCAGATAGATCATGCACCCTGAACCTCATCCAGGTAGATGATGGAGGTAGTGATAGGGCCCTGGGATCATCCAAACTTCCAGGTAAGGGCCAGAGTTGCTTCATCTGGGACCTCAGGGAAATCACAGGGCCTGTCACCTCAAAGATAGGGACAGTATGCTCATGGAGGTCAGACTGAATCCCATGCTCAGAAGAAGAGGGTTCCTGATGCAGGCAGGGCAACTTCCTTGAGCTAGGACCACCCTGCTCATCCCATCACTGCCTGAATTGTGACTCAGCCATTCTCTCCTCAGCCATCCAGGTCATCTTATCCCTTTGAGGAGGATGACTAGAATGAGGTGTACTAAGAGAAGACACAGGCCCTGCAGCACACCATGTGGGAGTGGGCCGCCATGTTGCAATACCCCAGCCCTGCCATGACACAACACCAGAGCCATGATTCCAAACTGATCCTTTTTCCCTCCACCCACCTCCAAGATTCCTGCCCAATCCTTTGCCCTCCACCCACCTCCTGCCCACTCAGCCTCAACTCCAGGGACTGGAGCCCTTGCCTGGGAGGTGAGGACTGACCCAGGTGCTTCCTTGGTCACCCAGGACCCCTATGACTCAGTGTTTTCTTGGCCAGTAAGACAGCTGTGATTTCTATCAGCAAAGCCAGACCTCTATCACCCTAGTGAGATGTGTTTGCCAAAGCACACACTCAGCCTCCATCCTCCAGACCTGAATATTGGGAAAGAACAAGCCTGTCAGTCTTTCTGTCAAACCAGAGAATCCCCATGTTAACTCCTCACTTCCTGACTGCCCTTTTCTTACAATAGCTGCCTTTCTAAATCTGCACTTCCTCAGTATCTGTTCATGCCAAAGATTTTGCTGTCACTCTGACCAGTGGGCAGCAGGCAAGTACCACTTGGTGAGGGATAAAGAGAAGCAGTTGGCCTTCTTGGTGTGCTGAATTTCCGTGATGATTGCTGTGTGCCCTTCTGCATGTACAAGTAATTTCCCTGCTGAATTACTGGATTTTTTTGCCTCCTGTGGTGCCCAGCACCCTGGATACTTCCAACTTGCTTCTGAACTCTTGGCCAAGATTCACACCCAAGTTCACTCTCTGCCTCAGCCCTCTTCCCACAGCCTTCAGTCCCAGAAGAGGATAAGTTGGCCCTCTGGATGGGAAGCAAGTACCTGCAGACCAGGTCAGAATAAACTTTTCATGTCAGTTGTTAGTGGGGACAAGCAAGGGTGCCAATGGAAGGAACAGTTAAGGAGGAACCAGAGAATGAAGGACAGGCTTCCAGAAGTGCAGGAGCAGGTGACACCCACCAGTCCCTTTCAGTCCATGGCCATGGAAGGGCAACTGCAGCTAGCATCACAAGGCAGCAGGAGTAGAAGCAGGAGGCAGGAATGGCTATAGCACATAGCCCAGAGCAAGACTCCAGACATAAGTTGACCAGACCTTTGTAATTCTTCTGCCCCAGGGGTGATGTTTTTTCCCCAGCCCTTGGGGGCCACAACCCACCTGTAGCATCAGGATGCCAGCATCATGGGCTGTGAGAGGGAGCACGTGGATGGAGCTGATGCAGGGCTGGGGACTGAGGAGAGCAGCAAGGAGAGAAATGAAAGGTGCAGAGGTCTCCTGGTGGGCTGGGAGGAAGGTGAGGCCACACAGCAGATGCAGGCACACTTCCACAGGGGCTGGTGGAAGCTGAGCATGGTGCAGGGTGGAGCAGAGGGGAGGAGAGACAAGTACAGGGAGCCGTGTGTGTCAGTGAGACCAGAGATCAGGCACAGCTGTGGTCAGGGACTTGGGTTTACCCCAGGGCATGGACCAGTGCTTCCAGCTCATCTCGTGTCCATTGAGCCCAGAATTCCCAATGCCATGCTGGACTTGATCACCCTCCCCTGCTTACATGGTCATCCATGCTTATGTGTAATTTGAGCATATAGCCCATCATGGCACACTGGTGCCCCCTCTGTCCCTGATTCCAACTGCTCTGCTGTCCCACAGGGGATGGCCGGCCTTGTGGTCAGGGCTGCTCCAAGGTCACACAGAGTTTCTCTCCAACTCCAGGGTATGGGGTGGTGCTCAAGGGAGGTGTAAGGTGCAAGATCCACAGCCACAGGGGGCTGCATTCCCAGGTGGCCCCTGGCCTGTGCCCAGTCCACCCCAGTGGAGGATAACATCCACCCTCCATCTCTCTGGTTCTCACAGAGAAGTAAAGAAGTTGGTGTTGGCCGCAGGTGTTCTGGGCAGCCCAGAGTTCTCAGGGCCTGAAGACTCTACCTGGCAGGGATCATGCACAGTGTGCAGTGGGCCTGTCTTGCCCTGAGACACTTCCCCCTTCTACCTGCCCCAGCATCCACCTTTAATCTGTCCTCCATGCCATTCAGCTCTGCCTTCCAGCTCTCCCATCCTGGTACTAGGCAGGTCGTGCTTTTATTCACAGGCCACATGAGTGCAAAGGCCTTTCGCCTTGGTGCTGCATGTCACAAATCACCAGCACAGGTGACACCACAGAGCCTGAGTCACCATCACACTGCCCAGAGACCCAGCACATGCTGACCTTGCAGCTGCCTAGCACCCAGTCCAATTCCTGATTGAGAACATGGGTCTCTTTCCCACTGTGAAGGGGCTAGATCAGTGTTAGTGCACCATGAGATCAGCATCTGCCAGTCTGCAGGCCACCCCATGGCCATTTGAGCCACAGACTTCTTCAAAAAAATCTCTAAAGTAAATCAAGGACCCTTGCCTCAAACAGAAGATGGAACAGACAGTGGCACCTCAGGCCCTGCAGCAGGCAGAGTAAAGGGCTCCACTGTGCTCCTTCCTCTGGGAGGCATTTACCATGTTCCTCACATCTAAGGGTCACTGGCAATGCTCCTCCCCTCCATGAGATATCTGCCCACTCTACCCCTTCACTTCTGGGAACAGGAAAATCATGAGACCAGATCAGCACCTCTTCTGCAATTCCGTGCAATGCTGGTTCAACCCATGAAACTCCGGAAACCGAGGAAGGATGCCCCAGAGGCACCCCACCCTGCCACTTTAACCTCCTTGGAGTAATAAGACTCCACGCTGCAGTGACTCACTGCCACCATGTGCAAGGGCTTGGGCCCCATTGCACTGCTGACACTAGAGAAGACTCATGATTTGAAAGGCACTGGAAGGGAAGAGCTACCTACAGGCAGATTTCAGTCTTTTCTGTTTCTGAACATAATCAGAAGCTCATGTACAGCTGGCTGCTTGGGCATAAGGAAAAGAGACAAAGCCCAGACAGGCATCCTGGACAGGGGCAAACATAGAGACCAAGCTGAATGCACTATGGGCCTTGGCTCATGACTGTCAGCAGACTCTGGAGCCTGGTGTGTGTCACCCCACTGGTGTCAGCTTTGCATCATTGAGGCCATGTGCCCTATATGCACACAGAGCAAAATTCCTGAGGTGAGCACACCTTAAACCAACTAGCATCCCACCCATCTGAGTAACCAAATAAAAAGCTCCTGTCTTTCAGCCAGGGAGCCAACATGCCTGATGGAGTTACTCTGCCCAGAAAAAAGGTCAAGGACTCTCCTAAGGTTGGCTGGTGCCCCCATATTGGAACAGCCCAGGGGACAGTTCAGTTTACAAAACCAGTCTGTGATTGCTTTGATACATTCACAAAAGCACAGGCAACAAGACTGACATATGTAATTACATCAAATTAAAATCTTCTGAACAGCCAAGAATATAATCAACAGAGTGAGGAGACCACCTGCAGAAAGAGGGAAAATATTTGCAAGCTATTCATTTAACCAAGGGTTAATGTCCAGAATCTGTAAGAAATTCAAACAGCTCCATAGTAAAAATACAAGCAAACAAAACAACTGAAAACAATCAAAAACAAATCACACTAAACAATGGCATAAAGTCCTACATAGACATTTTTCAAAAGAAGACATAGGAGTTGTACCACTGTAGGGACCTGGTGGGAGGCAGCAAGATGCCTACCTGTGGCATCTGGCCAGGAATACCTGCAACCTGACCAGCCCAGGTCACTCTGACACACAGGCTGTCAATACTCAAGGCTCAGAGGGTTCTGGGCCCCAAGAGAAGCAAAGGAAGAAAATACAAAACAAGTTTCTGAACAGGAACAGAAGGCTGGGAGCAAGGCCAATCCCCTTGGGGAGAAGTCTCCAATGACTTCTGGGGCAATGAAGCCAGCAGCAACCAAAGAGGAGCAAACCTATGCTGGGATGGAGGGTCAGACTCTCTCTTTGCCCTGAGGTCCTGCAACAGTGCTACAGGAAAAGACCCAGCAGGCCAGGGACCAGGGCAGCCCTAAGAAGCTGTCCACTGCTGTTCTGGATAAAAGGCAATGGAGAAAGCAGGAGCTGGACCAAAGGGGTCCTGGTGGGACAGAGATGGAAACAAAGACGGAGCAGGAAGCCAGGCTTCCCTGGAGGTGGGCTGCATGGAGCTTCAGGAGCTGATGCTCCTCTTCATTAAGGTGGAGGTGTGTGAGGAGGCACCAGCCAGCAAGGCCCAGTACAGGAAGAGAAGTAGCAGAGGCTGAAGGAGAACTCCATGCCAGTGACTCTCCAGAACTGCCTGCAAATGCTGGAGTGCCAGCAGGCACAGCAAGGCCACTGGAAGGGCTGCATGGGGAGCAGGATGCAGGGCAGGGCCAGGATCTGGAGACCAGGATGAAGTGGACCACTTCCCTGTGCAAGGCGGACTGTGTGATGATCCGTGAAAATGCAAGCCTGTGGCTGGAGGCGCCAAAGCACAAGGGGAAGGGTCACACCCACCTGGCACCTCTGCTCAGCCCTACAGCACTGCCTCCCTCCTGCCAGGTGCCAGAGTGTCCTCTTCACACCCTGTCAGGTCTTGCAGTATCTTTCTCTAAGTGCTCACATTTTCTGGTGAGTCAATAATAGTTGTAAAATCCCTACCTTGCGTAAGGATGCTTCTCCGTTTTGGATCATTTTCTCGGCATTGTAGGAAGAAAAGGAAGTTAAATATAGTAGTCCAGATTAGAGTCTTGAGTCTAAAAAACCTTAGCCCTAGCACTTAAAACATGAAGATCCTTGAGGGCCAGGTGATATTGACTCCACATGAATGGGAAAAGGGTCTAGGAGTTCACTGGTTGTGAACCCCAGGAATATGATATAGCCTCTAATAAAGCACCAAGGACATCCATGAATTCAACTTACAAGGTTAATTTTTTTAATTTTCAAAATATACACTTTGTAATTTGGTCCAGTGGGTTAAGCATACCCAAATAGAGAGCAAGAGAAAAGTAATGAATATTTTATATGGAATAAATAGCTAAAATGGAAAATAGATTATTGAGTTACTTCGTATCTGACCTTATCTTCTTTAAAGAAAACAGTGGCATCTTTGCATGCCTGTCATCTCAGCTGCTCAGGAGGCTAATGTGGGAGGCACCATTGAGTCCATAGTTCCAGACTGGAATGGAAAGTATAGTCAAACCTCAACTAAAACAGAACAAGAAGACAAAAACACAAACACAACCAAGAGCAGTGGTTTTTGAGGTATGAGAAGATACTTAAGTTGGAAATTGCTGAATTGCTACAGAGAGGTATTTTTATGTTTCATTCATAAGTCATTTCTGTCTTCTCTTTCATCACACCTGTGGCATGATGAAACCAGTGTTTGACCCACACTCTAAGTCAATGACCACCATCTCCCACCCAGAAGATCCAGGTTCTCAGGTGTGAGGCATGTTCTCAGCTGAGTGGGATAAAAGGGTCCCTGTCTGTGTTCAGTGACACCTCAATCACCCCAAGAATTAAACTAACAACAAGCTTCAGAAAGAGGAAAAAAGCAAGAACCCTGTTGTGTATACTGTTAAGCTAGATGACTCTCAAAACACTCTAACATTTAATCCTTAAAGCATTAGCAGATGATCTTATTATATGCAATTAATACTAAAGCTGATTTAAGAATGAATTTCAAATCTGCCTTTGTAAGGTCCATTCCTTTGGTTTTTGCTTCATTATCTAATAAGTTGTTTCAATTGCACTGTCAAGGCATATCTTGAGTGAAAACACATTTTTTTCAAGTGGCATAACTTAAAGTCTTCAAACATAAGAAACTGGAAACTACTGGTGACATATAAAACAACATTAGCTGAAATGCACAGAATCTTTTAAAAGTTAACATTAGGAACTGAGGTATATCTCACTGGTAGTTTGCCTAGCATGTATGCAGTCCTAAACTGAAAAACATATAAAATGATAAATTATGTAAAGTGAATGACATTTGGTATAAAACTTGCCAAAATTCAGTAATAGGCTCTTGAAAGCTAAAGACTAGTTTCAACATTATTTTCCCTAGTTTACACTTTCAAGTTTATTTTTCCTTCAAAATTTTCCATGAAAATTAATGATGAGATTTTTAATCTTAAGATTTGGATCATTTTATAAGATTTGGATATTGCTAAATTATTTTATTCATTGTTCAAAATAAATATTGCTGATTTTGAAAAGGTAAAATCTTCAAAACCATGTTATTGTTCTCACTCTGATAAGCAGTTTATTTTAATATTAATAATTACTTAAGCATGCAAAGGGGTTATAAATATCAAAGATACATCACTGAACCATAATTATATTTAAATTAATAAACAGTTGGTCTAGATCCCAAAGTCACTGTTAAATGAAGAAACTTTCACAAGTTAAACAAAGCTGTTTATTGAACAAATTTTTTAAAAAAATAATGAATCATATTCCAGGAGCACAAAGCAGAAGAGTAGGGGCACAAGATCAGGCAGCACTAGAGAGAGAAAAAGAGATTCAAGAGCTTAACTGGTTACAAAGTCAGCTTGCAGGTTGCAAATTTTGTTTGTCTTATTTGGCCAGTTGAGACCTTGCTGCTGTGATTGGCTGGGATGCTCATTTACAAAATAATTCTCTTAGCTAGTCTTTCAGTACTAAAATAGATTGCAAATGGAGGTTAATTTCACAATAGTTGGGGGGTAGGGAGAGCCAGAGAAGGAGTGTACCAAAAAGACATGGGGAGGCACTAACCATTCAAGACTCTATATACACATGGAATGGTAAACAACAACCCAGGACATTCTACTTAAGGGACTAGGACCCTAAGGAGGTTCTGACTAAAGGTGACTGACCTCCATCTAACTGCCAGTCTTCTCGGCTTGCACAGTGGTCACAGGTAGGCAGAAGACCATCCTCTGGGGAAAGATGCTGGAAGCATGTAACTTCAACACATACCTCAGCTGCAAACAACCTGAGCAGATTTCTCAGGTGCTGCAACCATGGGACTCTGCTGCAGCCCTGGGCTGTGAGTGACATCAGCTCTGCTTTCCTTATGCTGGATTTCCCTCCTGATGTTGCCGAGTAAATGGTTAGATATTTACATCTCTCAGGAGTTTAGGGGGTAGCAGGTCCTCCATATATTCAGGTTCCTCATCCTCATATTCAACCAAACTTAGCTGCAAAACATTTAGAAATAATTCCATCTGTTCAAAATAAACAAAAAGATTTAACTTTGTTATTACTCTCAAACTTGTTTTATAGAGTTTTGGTTCTACTCCGTATTCCATATAAAGTCCAGATTGCTTAAAGTTGCAAGAGGGTGTGCATGCATTATATGCAAATACTGTGCCATTTCCTAGGAATTACTTAAGCATCCCTGGGTTTTGGTGTCTATGGGGCTCCTGGACCCCATCCAAGCCAGAACTTAAAAGGTTTCTGGTGACGATGGGCCTCTGCAAAACTTAGGAGATCTCTGGTCCAGGCTGCACCCTCAGAGATCTGCATCGTGTTGTCACGAGTCACACGCTGGATATGGAAGGAAGTCATCCAAGGGGGCAGAGCTGGAATCCCCCGAATGCCTGTTTGAGCCAGGCAAGGGGATGGGGATTCAGTTTTACAAACCATTAGAATGGGTGAGCCTCCCTTGATTGGCTTGGGGCCTTGACCTGCTGGTAGCTAAAATTCTGGGAATGGACATAAAGCTAGGCAGTCCTCCATCCCCACCTGTCTACTTTCTATAAAATCTCCATCTGCGTAAAGGGGCGTGGCACCTCCCTTTACTCCTTCCCGCCCTTCGTGATGCAGCTGCTTCAGCATCGTCCCACCTGCTTCTCAGAGGCACGGGTTCATTTCCGCAGCCGCCTAGGGTGTCGGGTTGTTAGGGCAGGCCCGCCCGGCGTCACTGTGGGGTCCACGTCTTCGTACTTGTGCGCATGCGGGTTGCGCATGCCTCCGCCCCCAGGCTCTGCCGCCAATTCCGCGTGCAAGACTATCGAGGCTGGCCGCATGGACAGAGGCCGGGTGGTGCACACTGGCTGGCTGAGGAAATCGCCCCCAGAGAAGAAGTTGCGACTCTGTGTGAGTGCAGACGGGTGCTGGGGAGTCCAGGGGGGCCATGGGCAGTAGGTGGGGACGGGGGCTTGGTGGGGGAGGGGCGCCTTCTCTACAGACTCTCCGCAGCCAGACTCCCTGCAAACTCAACCCATTTCAAAGTTTATATTTAAGATTTGGAGATTAGGGAGGAAAAGAATGCATTTCTAGGGCTGGGGGCCATAGTTGTCCCATAGGTTCATGTTGAGGATCAAGCATAGAATGGACCTCCCTCCCCAACTCTTGGGGTCCCTTTCAGTGGTCCACAGCTGCTATTGGTCAGCAGTGCTGACTGTTGTACTGATTTAAAGCTGTAGTGAAAGGAAGATGAGCGGCACCTTTCCAAGTTTGTCCACAGGCTCTTTCTTGCAGTGTCTCCATCTTGTCTTGAGACAGGCACCTTGCATGCTGCTCTTTTTCTCCTCTGAACCTTCTGGATGAGACTGACCCATAGGCCCCAACCTTGAGGCTGAAGCTCCCTTAAATTGCTCTCCCAGGGTTGATTTCTGGTCTCCAACCTGCTTATCCAGCTGAGCTGTGATGTCTCTAGTGTCTCCCAGTGGGCACAAACACACCACATCCAGAAATAAGCCCTTCTCCATCCCTCTGCCCTGCATCCCACACCTGCTCAGCAAATGGTGCCACCAGCTAGCCACTTGTCTGGTGAGAAACGTGGGAACCATCTTTAAGCTCCTGTCACCCAGGAACCCATGTCTAACCCCCAAGGGACCTAAATAGCCTGGCTATGCCTGCCCCACCCACCTGGGAGCTCACCTCTGTGGCAGGCACTGTGCTTGGACCATTCACATCTTATTAATTCAGTATTTTTCACCCTGTGAGCAGGGTCATCTAGTTTTGTTCCAAAGCCTGAGCTCTGTAAGAGAAGTAAATGTTTTATACTGAGGTGATTGCTGATATTACTGAGACAAATCCTAAAGAGAGACCTGGTGCCCTTTACCCAACCTCCCCAGGTGACCTCATCTTGAAACCTGTGTTGTGGCCTCATCAGGTGCTGACAGCAGCACAGTCAGGATGCAGAAGGCTTCCCGGGCTAAGATGAGTGGTCAAGCCTCCTGTCTCTTCACCTCTGCCCCTCCCCAGCCCTGCCACGTCCCTAAGTCCTGACAACCTTGAACTGTCCTCTGTGTCTGTGACCTGGTCATCTCACTTGTTTTGCTTCAGTGGACTCAGGTGGTGTATTACCTTTTGGGTGGTTTCAGCATGCATCTCTGGGAACTTGTCCCAGCTGTTGTGTGTCAACAGCTCATGTTCTATTGGATAAGAGTTGTACCAGTCCTTATCATACCATGGATGTACCAGTCTTGTGACTTGACCATTTTCCCACTCACCTTAGTTCAGGAATCCTTAAGGCTAAGGGCATTGAACACCTTCCATTGATTGCATAGTGCCCTCCACTATTTTTCCATTTTCTTTAAGGATTGTTGTTTTTTATTTCATGTTGAGTTTTAAGAATAATTTACACACTAAGATAATAGTCATTTGTTCAAAGTGTGGTTTATATTTCTTTTCTTTTTCTTCCATGGTGGGTATTCAATGTTGAACACTGGGACACTTTACAGCTGACTAACATCCCCAGACTATTTTATTTTTTTATTTTATTTTATTTTATTTTATTTTATTTTTAAGATGGAGTCCCACTAAGTTGATGAGGCTGACCTCAAATTGAGGCTGAGGCAATCCTCCTGTCTCATCATCCCATGTTTTGGGGATGACAGGCATGGCCCACACACCCAGCTTGCATTTACATTCAATGTATTACTTGTATTTTTACAAGTCCACTGAACCAGGACTTTCACTGAGCAGGAGCTTATCCATTCAGTAGTCTTTCTGTTTCTAGATTGCACTTTACTGACAAATCTGGGAATGCTTTGCTTAACCGTAGGTTCCCGGGATTTCCCCATTTAGTTTAGTTTTGTTTTCATAAATGGTATGGCATGGATCTACAATGTCTCCAAAGCTCAGGTGTCTGTGTTGCAGTGTTCAGATGTGAAAAGACTGGATTACAAGGGCTCTATCATCATCAGTGGAGTAACCCACCTAATGGGTTAATAATTTGAATGGAGCAGGCTGGGTTACAGCTCAGTGGTAGAACATCTACACGGCATGAGTGAGGCCTGGGATTCCATCCCCAGTGTGGGCAAAGAATATAAATCAACTCATTGACTTGAATGGACTTACCAGGAGGTTTGAAAATGAGAAGCAAGTTGGATTTGGCTAAAGGAAGTGGGTCACTTGTTATGGCCTGGGGGACTGTAAGGCACCTTACTGCCTGTCTGTCTCTCTGTCCCTGCTTTCTTGTTGCCAAAACTGAGCACCTTTCCTCTTTCTTTCCCATTCTATGTGAGGTTTCTGCAGCAGAGGTGGCCTACCACACTCTGATACTGTGAGTCAAATAAACCCTGGCTGCTCAGAGGAGCCATGTCAGGTATGTGGGTCACAGTGGAGAGGGCGGACCAACACACTGTGCATCTTATAGAGCTGCAGTGTCCCCCAGGTCCATGGCCCACTTTAATTTTTTTTAACATATTATGATGTTTAATACAAATTTAAAATGATTAACAATGATAATTGTTTAAAATACTAAAAAATTATTTTGATTCATTATACACAAATGGAGTACAGCCATTGTTTCTGTGGTTGTACATGACCTACAGTCACACCATTTGTGTAATCATACATGTGCATAGGGTAATGATGTTTGTCTCATTCTGTTATTATTCTTACTCCCTCATCCCGACCCCACCCCTCTTTTCCCCCTATGCAATCCATCCTTCCTCCATTCTCGCCTCCCTTCCACCCCACATTATGTATAATCATCCAGTTATCAGAGAGATCATTCAACCTTTGTTTTTTTTGGGATTTGCTAATCTCACTTAGCATGACAGTCTCCAACATCATCCATTTACATGCAAATACCATAATTTTATTTTTGTTTATGGCTGAGTAATATTCCATTGTGTATGTATACCACAGTTTCTTTAACCATTCATTTATTGAAGGGCATCTAGGTTGGTTCCACAATCTAGTTATTGTAAATTGAGCAGCTTTGAACATTGATGTGGCTGTATCACTGTAGTATGCTGATTTTAAGTCTTTGGGTATAGGCCAAGGAGTGGGATAGCTGGGTCAAATGGTGGATCCATTCCAAGTTTTCTACGGATTCTCCACACCACTTTCCAGAGTGGCTGCACTAATTTGCAATCCCACCAGCAATGTATGAGTGTACCTTTTTCCCACATCCTCGCCAATACCTGTTGTTGCCTGTATTCTTAATAATAGACATTCTAATTGAGGTGAGGTGAAATCTTAAGGTGATTTTGATTTGCATTTCTCTTATTACTAGGGATTTTGAGAATTTTTTCATATATCTGTTGATTGCTCATAGATCTTCTTCTGTAAAGTATCTATCATTTCCTTGGGTCATTTATTGATTGGGTTATTTGTATTCTTGTTGTAAAGATTTTTGAGCACTTTATAGATTCTAGAGATTAGTGCTCTATCTGAAGTGTGTGTGGCAAAGATTTTCTCCCACTCCGAAGGCTCTCTCTTCACATTGCTGATTGTTTCCTTTGCTGAGAAAATGGGTTTTAGTTTGAATCTATCCTAATTATTAATTCCTGCTTTTTATTTCTTGTGCTTTGGGAGTCATGTTAAGGAAATCTTGTCCTAAGCCAACATGATGAAGATTTGGACCTAATTTTTCTTCTGTTAGGTGCAGGGTCTCTGGTCTAGTTCCTAGGTCCTTGATCCATTCTGAGTTGAGTTTTGTACAGGGTGAGAGATAGGGGTTTAGTTTCATTTTGCTGCATGTGGATTTCCAGTTTTCCCAGCACTATTTGTTGACGAGGCTATCTTTTCTCCATTGTATGTTTCTGGAGCCTTTGTCTAGTATGAGAAAACTGTATTTATGTGGGTTTGGCTCTGTGTCCTCTATTCTGTACCTTTGATCTACCTATTTTGGTGCCAATACCATGCCATTTTTGTAACTATTGCTATGTACTATAGTTGAAGGTCTGGTATTGTGATACCCCCTGCTTCGCTCTTCTTGATAAGAATTGCTTTAGCTATTCTGGGTCTCTTATTCCTCCAAATAAATTTCATAATTGCTTGCTGTATTTCTATAAGGTCCTTCATTGGGATTTTAATTGGAATTGCATTGAATTTGTATAGTGCTTTCGGTAGTATGGCCATTTTGACAATATTAATTCTGCCTATCCAAGAACATGGAAGATCTTTCCACCTTCTTAGATTTTCTTGAATTTCATTCTTTAGTGTTCTGTAGTTCTCATTATAGAGATCTTTCACCTCTTTTGATATATTGATTCCCAAGATTTTTTTGAGGCTATTGTGAATGTGGTAGTTTTCCTAATTTCTCTTCAGAGGATTCATCACTTATGAATAAAAATGCATTAGATTTATGAGCATTAATTTTATATCCTGCTACTTTACTGAATTCATTTATGAGATCCAGAAGTTTTCTGGTGGAATTTTTAGGGTCTTCTAAATAGAGAATCATATCATCAGCAAATAGGGATAGTTTGAGCTCTTCTTTTCCTATTCTGAACCCTTTTTAATTTCTTTGGTCTGTCTAATTGCTCTAGCTAGAATTTCAAGGACAATGTTGAATAGAAGTGGAGAAAGAGGGCATCCCTGCCTTGTTCCAGTTCTCAGGGGGAATGCTTTCAATTTTTCTTCGTTTAGAATGGTGTTAGCTATGGGTTTAGCATAGATAGCCTTTACAATGTTAAGGAATGTTCCTACCATCCCTATTTTTCTAGTGTTTTGAGCATGAAGGGGTGCTGTATTTTATCAAATGCTTTTTCTGCATCTATTGAAATAATCATGTGGTTTTTTAACCTTAACTCTGTTGATTTGGTGAATTACATTTATTGATTTCCAGATGTTGAACCAACCTTACATCCCTGGGATGAAACCCACTTGATCATGGTGCACTATCTTTTTAATATGCTTTTGTATGTGATTTGCTAAAATTTTGTTAAGAATTTTCGCATCTATGTTCATTAGAGATATGGGTCTGAAATTTTCTTTCCTTGATGTGTCTTTGTCTGGTTTTGGTATCAGGGTGATATTAGCTTCATAGAATGAGTTTGGAAGGGTTCCCTCCTCCTCTATTTCATGA
>JAJEJO010051588.1:31034-54831 GCA_020662805.1 Glaucomys volans
ACAATGTTGAATAGAAGTGGAGAAAGAGGGCATCCCTGCCTTGTTCCAGTTCTCAGGGGGAATGCTTTCAATTTTTCTTCGTTTAGAATGGTGTTAGCTATGGGTTTAGCATAGATAGCCTTTACAATGTTAAGGAATGTTCCTACCATCCCTATTTTTCTAGTGTTTTGAGCATGAAGGGGTGCTGTATTTTATCAAATGCTTTTTCTGCATCTATTGAAATAATCATGTGGTTTTTTAACCTTAACTCTGTTGATTTGGTGAATTACATTTATTGATTTCCAGATGTTGAACCAACCTTACATCCCTGGGATGAAACCCACTTGATCATGGTGCACTATCTTTTTAATATGCTTTTGTATGTGATTTGCTAAAATTTTGTTAAGAATTTTCGCATCTATGTTCATTAGAGATATGGGTCTGAAATTTTCTTTCCTTGATGTATCTTTGTCTGGTTTTGGTATCATAGAATGAGTTTGGAAGGGTTCCCTCCTCCTCTATTTCATGAAATACTTTGAGGAGTATTGGATTGAGCTCTTCTTTGAAGGTCTTGTAGAATTGGGCTGTGAATCCATCCGGTCCTGGACTTTTCTTTGTTGGTAGGCTTTTAATAACTTCATCTATTTCAATGCATGAAATTGATCTACTTAAGTTGTGTATGTCCTCCAGATTCAGTTTGGGTGGCTCCTATGCCTCTAGGAACCTGTTGATATCTTCCAGGTTTTCTATTTTGTTGGAGTATAAATTTTAAAAATAGCTTCTAATTATGTTTGTATTTCAATAGTATCTGTTGTGATATTTCCTTTTTCATCATGAATTTTAGTAATTTGAGTTTTTTCTCCTTTTTGTTAGTGTGGCTAAGAGTTGATCAAATATTTTTATATTTTCAAAGAACCAACTTTTTGTTTTGTCAATTTTTTGAATTGTTTCTTTTGTTTCAATTGCATTGATTTCCCCTCTGATTTTAATCATTTCCTGTCTTCTACTACTTTTGGTGATGATCTGTTCCTGTTCTTTAGGGATTTGTGCTGTAGTGTGAGGTCATTTGTTTGTTCACTTTTCATTCTTTTATTGAACGCACTCCATGCAATGAACTTTCCTCTTAGCACTGCTTTTGTAGTATCCAAGAGATTTTCATATGTTGTATCTTTGTCCTCATTGATCTCTAGGAATTTTTTTATTTCCCCCTAATGCCTTCTGTTATTGTACTTTAATTTTGTAGAATATTGAGACATGGTGAATTTTCTTTTTCCAGTGGATGATACTTGCTGCCCTGCACATTGTGGACCCAGTTGCCCTTCTTTCACTGAGCCTCTCCTTTGGCTTTGTGCAGAGTCAGCTGGTCCAATTCTCTGGTCTCCTCCCGGGCCTCTGTTCCAGTCTGCTGACCCTGTGTCTCTCCCTCTGTCAGCCCTCACCACTGGTCTTTATGACTGTGGTCATGTGATGAGTCTGGAAGTCTGGTGGACCAGCTCTTCCAGTGTATTCTTGTTTTCAGTCTGTTTAGCTGTTGTCATTCTTCTGCCTTTCAGTAAAAGTTGACAGTGACCTTGTTTGTGTCTAAAGAGTCTTGGTGTGATATAATTTTTCTTTTTTGTGGAGCTGGGGATTGAACCTAGGGTCTTGTTTTTGTGAGTCAGGTACTCTACCAACTGAGCTACATCCCCAGCCTTTGATGTGATATCGACCAGCATTTCCTTGGTCCATGTTTCCTGGTCCTAAGATTTTTCCTACATTGGATGGTGCTGTGGCTTTTGCCTGGGTCATTAAACCATAGTGGAGAGACTTGAGAGAAGAGCTGTTGCATGAACATATACTTCTCTTTGCTGGGTGGCTTCTTCCTGCTGATGTCCCTGAGCCCCTTCTCATCATTCCTTTCTGGTCAGATTCCTCCTCAGGCCCTGCCACAGGTCAGTTTTCTGGTGGCAGGTCCTCTGTTTGCCCTCGCTGGACAACATCTCCTTACCTCTTCATTCTGAAGGGTGTTGCCACTGGATGGAGAACTTTGAGAACTCTTGTCTTTTTGCCACTTTCCTCTGGCCTTCCTCTTTGTGATGAAAACTTTCTTGGCATTCAAAGCACTGGTAGTGTAGAAACTCAGGTTTCTAAACTGAGGTATAGAGATAACTGGGTCATAGCTGGAGAGGGGCATTACATCAAGTCAAGTCTCTTGTTTTTATCTACAATAGGAGAGTTTTGGTGCCATGAGCAGCCTGCAGGATCCATACTCCCCAGGCTTAACTTTGTGATCCATGGGAAACTTTGAAACACCTGGCATGCTGGCCCCAATGTCATCCTAGCAATGTAGAAGTCAGAGGCAGGAGGATCACAAATTCCAGGCCAGCCTGTGCAACTTAGGGAAACCCTGTCTGAAAATCAATTTTAGGCCAAATACCTTTGAAATAACAAGTGGATTTCTTGCCTCTTCTTACTCCTTCTGGTGAGATTCAGGCTTGGAGGAAACGCTGGTTCATCCTGAGGGGTGGCCAGCAAGGTGGTGACCCCGGTGTCCTGGAATACTACAAGCATGACCAGTCCAAGAAGCCCTTGCGGATCATCAGCCTGGATCTCTGTGAGCAGGTGCATGCAAATGTGACCTTCCACAAGAAGGGCCTGCCAGGTGGCTTCATGTTCCTCATCAAGACCAGTGAGCGCACCTTTTACCTGGTGGCAGAGACAAAGGAGGACATGCATGAGTGGGTGCAGAGCATCTGCCAGGTCTGCGGCTTCCAGCAGGAGGTGGAGAGCACAGGTACAGACACCTGCCATCTCTAGATGCTGACAAGGCCCTCAGGTTTCCTTTGTAGGCAGAGCAGGTGCCAGCCAATGCCAGATGGGAGAAGGAACCCTGGGTCCCACTGTGCTCAAATGGGAAACCATGACATGAAGGTCATGATGAAGCAAAAGGTGCTCTGTGACCTGTCCTCAGGCCCCTCGACACACCTCCATCTGACATTGTGCCACCTTGTCCCTCCCTCCACTCACACATGCTGCCATCTGCCATCCTTAGGGAGACCTCCTTTGTTCTCCTCTGTCCAGCCTCTCAGGCCTCTGTGATCACTGTTGATGTACAATCCACTGTTGATGAACTGCTTATCCACCTGGGAGAAGGCAGTTCAGGGGGGAGGTGCTGATTGACTTTGGGTTTTAATTATAATCTTTATTTGTTCTAATGAGATATACATGACAGAAGAATGCATTGATAGCTCATACATAAATGAACTGTAATCTCTCATTTTTCTGGTTGTACATATTGCAGGATCACATGGGTCATGCAATCTTACAGGTGCATGAGGTAATATGTGTTTCACTCTACTATCATTCCTTCCCCCATACCCCTTTCCCTCCCTTCAATCTCCTCTACCTAACGTCACTCTATTCTTCCATATCTGATTCCTTAGTGTGAATTATCTTTCACATATCAGAGAAAACATTCAGGCTTTGTTTTGTTGGGTTTGGCTTATTTTGCTTAGCATTATATTCTCCGACTCCATACATGTACCAACAAATGCCATAATTTCATTCTTCTTTAAAGCTGAGTAATACTCCATTCTGTGTGTAAAAAATAAATATATATATATACACACATATATACATATATATACACACAATATATCTATATATATTTATATTTATGTGTAGATATAGATATCACAGTTTCTTTATCCATTCATCTATTTAAGCACACCTAGGTTGCTTCTGTAGTTTAGCTATTGTGAGTTCAGCTGTTCTAAACATTGATGTGGCTGCATGACTGTAGTGTGCTAATTGTAAGTCCTTTGGTTGTAAATGAGAAGTGGGAAATTGTATCGAATGGTGGTTCCATTCCAAGTTTTCTGAGAAATCTCCATACTGGTTTCTACAATGGCTGCACCATTTTGCATTCCCACCAGCAATGTATGAGTGTACCTTTACCCCATATCCTTGCCAACATATATTGTTGCTTGTATTCTTGAAAATTGCCATTTTGATTGGAGTGAAGTGAAATCTTAGAGCAGTTTTGATTAGCATTTCTGTTAAGTACCAGAGATGCTGAACTTTTTTCATGTATTTGTGGACCTTTCATATTTCTTCTCCTGTAAAGTGTCTTTTCAGTCCCTTAGTCCATTTATTGATGGGGTAATTTTTTTTGGTATAAAGTTTTTTTAAAATTTCTTTATATATCCTGGAGATTACTGCTTTATCTGAGGTACATGTGGTAAAGATTTTCTTCCCATCTGTAGGCTCATTCTTCACATTATTATTTCTTTTGCTGAGAAGAATCTTTTTAGCTTGAGTCCTTTCCATTTATTCTCAAAATAACTTCTTGAACTTTAGGTGTCTTGTTAAGGAAGACCTAGGCCAGCATGGTGAAGATTTGGGCCTACTTTTTCTTCTAGTAGATGCAGGGTCTCTGTTCTAATGCCCAAGTCTGTGATCCACTTTGAGTTGTTTTTTGTGCAGGGTGAGAGATAAAGGATTAATTTCATTTTGTTACTTGTGGTTTTCCAATTTTCCCAGCACCATTTGTTGAATAAGCTGTCTTTTTTTCCAGTAAAAGTTTTTAGTGCCTTTGTCAGTATGAGAAAACTGCATTTATGTGGGTTTGTCTCTGTGTCTTTTATTCTGTACCCCTGGTCTGTGTGTCTGTTTTGGTGCCAATACTACAGCTCTGTAGAATAGTTTGAGGTCTGGTATTGTGATGCCTCCTGCTTCACTTTTTTGCTAAGGATTCCTTTGGCTGTTCTGGGTCTCCTGCGACTACAGAGTCCTCTGTAGGAGTGTCAGAGCATATGGTTGGTGTTATGGTTCAGTGGTACAGTGCTTGCCTGGCACGTGTGTGGCCCTGGGTTCAATCCTCAGCACCACATGTAAATACATACATAAGTAAATGCATAAATAAAATAAAGTTCCATTGACAACTAATACAATATTTTTAAAAAGAGTCATAGATCAGTCAGGGTTCCCAGCTGAGCTGGGAGCTGTGAGGAAGCAAAGGGTCAGCATCTGTCAACTCTTCCTGAAAGAGCCTGTTGCTGTAATGGCTCTGCGAACTGTTCCTGTTTTTCTAGTTAGAACACAGTACTTCTTTCCTGCCAAACACTGACACTTAGCAGAACCGAAGATCTTTCTGTTGACCTGGGCAGTGTTTACACAGGCACTCAGCTTTCATTGCCTGAAACTCCTTCAAGGCAACTCCTTTCTGTTCCCAGGTCTGTCGAGAGCCTTCTCACTCCTTAGCTCGGGGTCCACCCCTGTTGTAGGTGGGAAGGTGCCTGCACACACACCAGCCCTGCACAGCCACAGAAGGATGTGGCAGCAGCTCTGCTTTGAGCTTCTGCTCTGAAAGCAGATTCGTAGAATATATTCAACTAACAAATAGCTCTTAGAGCTTTCCAGAACTGACCCCAGGTCACACAGCTGGGTGACAGCAGGATTCTGTCTCACCAGGTCTGATTCTTTTGTGATGCCTAGCCTCTTTGTCCCTGACCACTGCTGGAGCCAGTCCTGGGTGCCTCTGCCCCTTTGGACTGCATGCTCCCCCTGACCTCTTCCACCTGGTCCTGCCTTCACCCTGGCTCACTTGTCACTGACGCATATGGCTCAGTGTTCTGGGGTGAACCTGTCCAAATTCACATCACTTCTCAGATGATGTGATGCAGGTCTTTGACAACAGTTCTGATTCCTTCAGATCAAATGCTTTCTGCTCTCACCCACTGCTTCATGAGTGCATCATGTGGACTTAGCAGAGCTGAAGTTGGTATTCCTGAAAGATGGTTCTGTGGAGGGGAGACCCTTCATCCCTCAATCTTATAAGACATGTCCTGCGGGGCTCCCAGCAGGCATGCTCTATTACCTTTCATGTTTTTAGGGATGCATCACAATATCTGTGTCTTGTTTCAGCTGAAAGTAGTTTGTGGCAGATAGAGTTTTTTTTTTTCTTTTCAAAAATTTTGTATTTTCTATTTTTGAGGTGGGCTCTCCAGGTTTTACCCAGGCATGCCTGAGTGTCTGGGCTCCAACCCTCCTCCCACCTCAGCCTCTCAAGTGCTGAGACAGGAACATGTGCCTCCATACCCAGCTGTCTCTCTTTTTAGCACTCTGTCCACACCTGGATTTTTATTTCCTTTGCCAACTCCAGTTCCTCACATAATCCACACAAACATACCCAGGATAAAGCCTGCAGGGTCTATAGAAGACAGGGAAGGATACAGTTTGAATATTGACTTCAGGCTTCATGAAATAACTTCCTGACAGACAGCTCTTTCCTAAAGGGACCCAGGAGCTATGCAAACAAAGAGGAAGCATTTCCCAGAAAAAATATGAAAATTCAGTATCACATAAGGAATTTGTTTCTGGGATTGCTTTTGGAGGGTGCTTTTCTGTCCCTGGGGTATTTCTGGTGCAGGCAGGAGGAACCCAGGTCGCATACACAGCAGGGCACCATACTACATATTGTGGCCTGGTGAATGAGGCCTACTCATCAAAGCTAGCATCAGGATGGGGATCCTCCCAGCCCAAGACCTGATCACACACCACAGGAGTCACACTCCCTGGGCTACTCCATAGCAGTAAGATAGATAACCAGAGACCCACCCTGATTGCATGGAGGGCAGACAGCAGTAATGTGCAAGGTGAGAAGGTTCTGCTGGGTCTCTCAGCAATGCTTACTATCTGTCCTTTCTCTGATGGCCCACTTCAGGATGGGGCCACTTTCCCACCTGTCCTTCCGTTTTATCCACAGGCTCTCTGAGAACTATTTCCTCAGCCTGTCAGGAGCCCTGCTCCTCCAGAGCCCAGCTGAACTGCTCACTTCAGCAGCAACTCCAAGAACAGAGATGCTCTACCCTGCCACACTGCAGTCAGCCTTCACTGCTCACTTACAGCCCCCCCGTGGGGGAGGAAGCTCAGCTCACCTGGTCCTCCAGAGCACTGCAGCAGCACCTCCACCCATACCTCCACTTGCACCAGTGCATGAGCCATGGAGCAGAGAGTGCGAGGTAGGAATGAGTGTGGCCCACTGAGCACAGCAGCCTGCTTAGAACTGAAAGATGGAACAAGCCTGGTCCTATGACCACACCAGGCCAGAGGCTCCTGTGCCACTGATTAGAGCTGTAAGATGGGGGGCAAGCATGTTTCTGTGTCCACATCAGGCCAGGGGCTCCTGTGTCCCTGTTTTAGAGCTGTAAGATGGGCTAAGAATGGTCCTGTCACATGCCAACCCAGGGGCTCCTGTGATCCTGCTTTGGAGCTGTAATGGTGTCAGTGAGGACCTCTTTTCAGGTAAGCAGGTGATTTAATGTAACCCTCACAGTTCCTTGGCAGTAGTAAGTGGTGATTGGGTTCCAGAGAAACTCCCCAACGTGAAGAATCACAAACAGGCCTCAGGCCTGGAGTTTCAGAACTGAGCACAGACCTGCTGACTGGCCCTGTGCTATGGAACCAGGCATGTCTTGCTTCTGCTTCAGAGCCGTGCCCTTCCTTGTGCTGACTGCTATCCACATGCTGTTCACATGGGAATTGGTTAAAGTTAAATGACATTTAAAATCCAGGCACAACGGCATGTGCCTGATTTCCTAGAGGCTTAGGAGGCTGAGGTAGGAGGATGGTGAGTTTGAAGGAGCCTCAGCAACTTAGAAGGCCTTAAGCAACTCAGTGAGACAATGTCTTAAAATAAGACATAAAACAGAGGGCCAGGGAATGTAGCTCTATGGTTATATACCTTGGGTGCAATCCATGGTACCGACAAATAAAATATCATAACAAAATGATATAATATATCATAAAATAAGTTCCAGAGGCTCAGTTGATTGTCACATTTGCAGCACTCCGTGCCACGTGAGGCTCGTCCCATCTTCATGGACACTGCAGCAGGGATTCAACCGGGAGCAGGCATCTGTGTTCCAGCCCCACCTGCCTCTCACAGGCACTGCACACACTTTCGTGGCCTTTTATGCCCATTGTCTGGGGAATCAAAAGCAGGGAGGTGCTTGGCTCTGCCCAGGGTGGTTCCACTTCGCTCCCTGAGCCAGCAGATCACAAGTCATGCTCCTTCCTAGTGAAGATAGAAATACCTAATTTATGTTACAAAGATTAAGGCCGACAGAGGTGGCTCTCTTCATGATGTATGTGGGAGTGTTTTCATACACAATCTCACTTGAGCCAGCCAAACCCTGAGCCTTGGTGTCACTTCACAGGCAGCAGTGGCCAGGTCGGGAGAGGCTCTGCTGCAGGTTGGTCTCCGATTGGGGTTGCTGGCTGTCGTGGCAGGGGCTGCACCTCATATTTCTAGGTTGAATAATTTCTTTTGAGACATGAGCTCCCTGTTGTCAAGGCTGCCTGGGCTTTGTAGTCAACTTTCTCAGCCTCTTTCTCAGTAAGTGGATTACAAGCACAAACCACTGAGTCCAGCTCAGACCCTCTCTCTCAAGGCTGGCTGATTCCTGGAACAGCCCAGCACCTTCCTTCTGAGGGTCCACCCACATCCTCCACCACTCAGAGAGAGGAGCTGAGTCCAGGAAGATAGGGCCAGGAAGTCGGGGCCCCTGACCATATAGCTAGGTAGCTGCAGGACTGAAGGCACTCCTGCTTCTCTGCAATGGGTCACTGGGGCTTCTGGTCAGTGATAGTGGGGTCCAGATTCATGTTCTGCCATTGCCTGCCGTCTTGTTCACTTTGTTAACTCCTTGACCTCCCATCTACTCATTTCCAGAATGGGAATAGCTAATGCAAGGCTTGCCAGGGAGCATCAATAGGATGGGACAGATCAGTCCTGTTTCCTGCTGTTCTCCTCAGGCTGTATACCCTCCCACTAATTGCCAAGGAGTGGAGAGTACCAGGTCTTAAAATCACATTTCTATACAAAGTACTTAACATTTGTCCCTCAAAACTATACATGATGCTCCTAAGGCTCTCGAGGAATGCTCCTTCTGACACAGGCAGCTGGAGGTCCTGAGATCCCACCTGCCTTGGGAGCTGCAGATACCACTCTTCAGTTTGCTGCAGATGGCACCTGGCACAGAAGGCCCAGTACAATGTTGGTGCTGTACCACCTCACACCTGGAGACACTGCTCATGTGGCATAGAAGTGACAGGCCAGTGACCCTGCTGGACCCGCAGTCAGGACCCACTGGGTCTGCTTCCTCTGTAAACCTCTGCTCATCTTTCCAGCTGGAATTCACCTCCTCTCTGGAGTACCCTTGCCAAATTTCCTGGGACAATAGGGATCAATCCTAAGGTCTTGTGCATGTATGCAAGCAGTCTACTGCTGAATCACACCCCAGGCCCTTTTGTATTTTAGTAAGAGAGAGGGTCCTACTAAGTTGCTGAGGCTGGTCTTGAACTTGAGATCCTCCTCACCCACCCCTTCAGTAGCTGAGGATACTGGTGTGAGCACCACTCTAGCCAGTTTCTATGATCTCTCAGAGAAATTGACACTTTCTCCCTGGTGTTGTGGGTTTCTTTGCAGTTGTTGCTCTGGGAAAACAGAACCCAGGACCCATGATAGATGAATGATAGACAGGTGGACAGGCCATGCCCTATAGAGAGTGTGACAGAGGACCTGGAGCTACTCACAGCTGGGGCAGCATTGTGGGTCCAAGTTCTCCGTCTTACAGGGTTAACAGATACACCAGTGAGTGAGGAGATAAAAAGGTAGTCTGCATGTCTGTGAAATTAAGAAAACACCCAGGAGATGGGTGGTTGGGAAGTTAGCTTGGCTTTGAAAAGAGTGTGTTCAGCCAGAACCAGAATAAAGCAAGATCATGGAAAGCAACCTCTCTGAGGCAGGGCAACAATTCATCCTGCTCTAGAACTCAGGGAAGAACTTCCCTGATGCCAAGCGCAGATTCCAGGTGGCAAGGAACAGGCACATGTGCAAGAGAGTGACTAAATGTACTCACCTCTGCTTCATAAGTCATACGTCACATCCTGGGTGGAGACTTTGGGCGGTGAGGCATGTGTCACAGGGGAGGCCCATACAGAGTGCAGGGTGACCACAACCCACCTGTGTGTAGGAACAGCAGGAGGCTGGTCCCTGTCTGGCCCACAGATGCTCCTGGTTGTGCTGCCCTGGGGTCTGTGCCCTGGTGCTACCTCCCTTACACTCAAGTGTGAGCATGCAGAGACTTGCTCTTGACCTGGTTGTGCTTTTCTCTGGTTCTGTGCTTTGAGAACTGAAGTCCCCTGGGTTCAGTAACCAAGTCACACAGAAAAGTCTGTGACACAGATTAACTGCCACAGACAGGAGAGACATGAACAGGACAATTTCTACCAGAAGCAAAAATGTCCATTCTCCAAAGGATTGTGAAAATCCAGAGTCAACAATACATGCCAGCCACAGCATTCAAGAGAGAATCCAGACTTTCTCAACATGAAGAAAACCGTCATCTTAAAGGAAGAAGCAGAGACCATCCTAAACACAACCCGCATTCAGTTATCAGATACTGATTCTAAAGCCTTGTGTAATAACACTCCTTATCAGAGAGGAAAACACCCTCTGAAGTCTGCTTGTGTGAGGAACCTTCATTAATGTAAAAAAAGATATTCTCAGGAAGCAGAAGAGGAAGACAGTTTCCAGGACATATTCCTTGAGGGCATGGCCAGGGCATTCTTCAGGCAGAAGCAGGGGACCAGAAAGGAATGTGGGTCCCAGAAGTGTACATGTCACTAGACTGACAGCAACTGGCTCCCCCAAGTCATGCAACCCATTTGACCCATTGTTCTAAATACAGGACCCTGTTAAAAATGAGCAACTTATACACCATTTACAGTCTCTTTGAGAAGCATCCTGCATTCTTATGGTTCTCTTCTTTTGATAAAAGTAATAGGTGAATGTTCGCAGCATTTGGAAATATACATGCATATTTTCATATATCAGGAAAGTACATATAAAGGCTGTAAAGCTCTAGAGTCCGAGTCTAATGCACCTGTAATAATTTCATTAAAATATTCACAAGATTGAAAATTTGGGACCTAATGTATTAAAACATGAAGAAAAGGAAAAGTTAAAAATTGTCTACTGAGGCTCCCCTGATTCCCTTTCTCCTTGGCTCTCTTATCTTCTCTTGCCATGTGAGGCCCCTGTGACACATTGCCCATTTGTCTCAGGTGTATTTGTGTCATTTCATTTTTCCAATGCTGGGGATTGAACCTAAGGATGCTCTACCACCTTGCCCTTCTGTTATAATTTTTAATTTGATCTTATTACGTGCACATGATAGTAGAATTGTTTTAAGATACTATGCGTGTATGGAGTAGAGCGTCTCATTCTTCTGATTGTACATGATGTAGAATTACATTGGTCATGTAATCATGTATGCAAACACAAGAGCTCTTCTTTTTAAATTTTGACATGGTGTCTCTGAGTTACTGAAGCTGGCCCTGAGCTGGCGATCCTCCTGCCTCAGTCCCTGAATCACTGGGATCACAGGGATGGCCACCAGGCCCAACTTTGGGATATTCCTTTTGAGAGAAAGTTCAGTGGCTTCAAATTCAAAACCATGGTTTTCTTTCAACATGTAAAGGGCGCAGTTCTACAGCCTCCTGACCCTAGCTGAATCTGATAGGTCATTGGTTTATTTTTTTCTTCTTTCTCCTCCTGCATGCCTTTTACTTCTTTATACAAAATAAACTGTGAAACACACAACATGAAGTTTACCATCATAGCCTCCCATGTCTGTTGATCTGGTGCCTGGGACAGATGGAATGCAGAGGCTCAGGGAGGCCTGTGAAGTCTGGGGATGGACATGGAGCTCCCAACCATCAGGGCTCATGTTGACAGAAGACAGACCTGGCCTGCACACATGCCTGTCTTCCTTCTAGCACACTGGTGGCTTTTTCTCCATTTGATCTCCTGAGCTCTGAGGAGCTTCCACTAGGCAGGTCTTCTGTGGGTAGGCCTGAGAGTCTTGGCCCTGTAAAAACAGCTGTCCCCTTGTTATGCATCTGGGATCTCCTCAAATGCATCAAGACCCTGAGGCCTCCAGAATCTGAGAGTTGCTGTGAATATTGACTCTTTTTCTTCCAAATACAGTCCTATAAGGAATCCTAACTAAAAGCATGAAAAGAATCAGACCTGGATCCTCAGAACCTTGCCCTCCAATTCCCTAGAGCACCAACACAGAGCAAAAACCCTTGTGAAGCAGAAGATATCATGTTGGGCAGCCAGGTGGACCTTATCAATAGAGACCCAGGGTGTGTTGCACGGGAGAGGAGCCTGGCACGGCCCTGCCTCTTGGATCTTCTTTACAACCTGACTGAGTTTAAAAAACACTGATTAACACTTTTCCAGCCTGAATACAGTTCCCAAATGGGAATCTTTTTTTTCTTTTTTAATTTAATTTGTTTTGATTCATCATACACAAATGGAATACAATTGTTTCTCTGGTTGTACATGAAGTAGAGTCACACCATTGGCATAATCACACATGTATGTAGGGTAATGATGTTTGCCTCATTCTGTTATTTTTCTTCCCCCCACTCCAGCCCACCCCTCTTTTTCCTCTATGCAATCCATCCTTCCTCCATTCTTGCCTCCCTCCCACCCCTCATTATTGGTCATCATCTACTTATTAGAGAGATCATTTGACCTTTGGTTTTCTGGGATTGGCATATCACAGTTAGCATGATATTATTCTCCAACTGCATCCATTTACCTGCAAATGCCATAATTTTATTTTTCTTTATGGCTGAGTAATATTCCATTGTGTATGTATACCACAGTTTCTTTATCCATTCATCTATTGAAGGGCATCTAGGTTGGTTCCACAATCTAGTATTGTGAATTGAGCAGCTGTGAACATTAATGTAACTGCATCCCTGTAGTAATCTGATTTTAAGTCCTTTGGGTATAGGTCAAGGAGTGGGATAGCTGGGTCAAATGGTGGATCTATTCCAAGTTTTCTACGGATTCTCCACACTACTTTCCAGGGTGACTGCACTAATTTGCAATCCCACCAGCAATGTATGAGTGTACCTTTTTCCCACATCCTTGCCAACACCTGTTGTTGCTTGTATTCTTGATAATAGACATTCTAATTGAGGTGAGATGAAATCTTGGGGTAGTTTTGCTTGGCATATCTTTTATTACTGGGATGTTGAATATTTTTTTCATACATTGGTTGATTGCTTGTAGATCGTCTTCTGTGAAGTGTCTGCTCATTACCTTAACCCATTTTTAAAAATTTTTTTTTCAGTGCTGGGGTTTAAACCCAGCACCTTGTGCTTGCAAGGCAAGCACTTTCCCAACTGAGCTATATCCCCAGCCCCTAGCCCATATATTGATTTGTTATTTATATTCTTGGGATAAAGTTTTTTGAGTTCTTTATAGATTCTGGAGATTAGTGCTCTATTTGAAGTGTGTGTGTGGGAAAAATTTTTTCCCATTCTAGGCTCTCTCTTCACATTGCTGATTGTTTCCCTTGTTGAGAAAATGCATTTTAGTTTGAATCTATCCCAATTATTGATTCCTGCTTTTATGCTTTGGGAGTCATGTTAAGGAAGTCTGGTCTTAAGCTGACATGATGCAGATTTGGACCTATTTTTTCTTCTATTTGGTGCTGATTCTCTGGTCTAATTCCTAGGTTCTTGATCCATTTTGAGTTGAGTTTTGTGCAGGGTGAGAGATATGGGTTTATTTTCATTTTGCTGCTTGTGGATTTCCAGTTTTCCCAGCACCATTTGTTGAAGAGGCTATATTTTCACCATGGTATGTTTTTGGCACCTTTGTCTTTTAGGAGGAAACTGAATTTATGTGGATTAGTCTCAGTGTCCTCTCTTCTGTACCATTGATCTACCTGTCTATTTTGGTACCAATACCATGCCATTTTTGTAACTATTGCTCTGTAGTATAGTTGAAGATCTGGTATTGTGATACCCCCTGCTTGGCTCTTCCTGCTAAAGATTGCTTTAGCTATTCAGGGTTTCTTACTCCTCCAAATGAATCTCATGATTGCTTGCTCTATTTCTATGAGGTCCATCATTGGGATTTTAATTGGAATGGCATTGAACCAAATAAAAATCTTGCTACAGATTTTTCCATTTTACAGAGAGGTATGTCCTGCTCTAAATGCCTCTGAATGATAGGCTGTAACATAGGGTAGAGAATGTATCTGTGACTTGGTTCAGATGTCATTTCCTAACCTACAGAACCCTAGCCTGTGAGCTGTCTCAGTTGAACACTTAAAGGTGGCAGGGCTTGCTGGCTGCTCCTGGACAACACCCAGGCTGCTTCCATCCTCTCAGTATTTGCTTTCCAAAGTGTGCCCTCCTTGGGGCCTCACACAGACAGCAAGCAGACAGTGGGCAGGGCATGGCTAAACCTACTGGGTACAGGAAAGTCTGACCCAGAGTGAGCAAGCAGGCTGTGTTGGGGCATAGGGCAACTGCAGGAGTACAGGAAGGTCTTACCCAGAATAAGCAAGCAGGCAGTGTGAGGGACAGGGAGAATCCTGCTGGGGGGCAGTGAAGTCTGCCCCACATGAGAAGCAAGCAGTGAGATGGGTGTGTGGACACCTGATGGAGTACAGGAAAGTCTGACCCAGAGTGAGCAAGCATGCCATGTGTAGGGAATGGAGAGTCCTGCAGGGGTCAGGGAAGACTGACCCCACTGAGCAAGAAGGCAGGATGAGGGACTTGGGGAAAACACCTAGGGTGCAGAGAAGATGGACACGACTGAACAAGCAGGCAGTGTGAGGGGCTTGTGTACACCTGCTGGGGTGCAGGGATGGGTGATCCACAGTAAGAAGCAGGCAATGAGAGGGGCTTGGGGAAACCAGCTGGGGTGCAGGGAAGATGGACACCACTGAGCAAGCAGGCAGTGTGAGGGAAAATGACTGGGATGCAGAGAAAACTGACACACAGTGAGCACGCAGGCAGTGTGGGGGCATTCAGATGCCTGCTAGGATGCAGGGAAGATTGACCCAGCTGAAGGCACATGGGGTGGTGAAGACTGAGGCAAACCCTCGTTGAGTGTACAACTCCAGATTCACTGGAGTCCAGTTCAGGAAAAATGTCCAGCATGTTTTTTTAAATATCTTTTAGTCACAGATGGACACAGTACCTTTATTTTATTTATTTATTTTATGTGGTGCTGATGATTGAACCCACTGCCTCATGTGTGCTACGTGAGCATTCTACCACAGAGCCACATCCTCAGCCTACATCCAGCAGGTATTTAAACAGGGTTTGCGATGGCATCCCTAGTTGAGTGAAGGTCACAGCTGTGAAATGCAGGTCTCAGGTAGACTTCAAAGCTTCCAAGACTCAGCTAGCTTCTTCCACCCCAGCAGGTGCATGGGGTGTCCACAACCCCACCTTCCTTCCTGGGCTCAGCCCTGCCATTCCCTTCTTCCTTTTTCAGGAGTGACAACTTCTCTGAAGACTCAAGGGCCTTGTTCCTTGTGAGGAGTGACATGGCCACACACAAGTTTGCCCAGGGTGATGGACCCTGTCTCCCCAGGATCCATGGTCAAGCCCACAGCCTCTGTATCCCATCCAAGCCACGCTGGCACAGCTCAGGATTTGGACAGCGCAGCTGCAGCTTCCCACAGCACGTGGCCTCCAGGAGCCACACCACAGGCAGCCCAACAAACTCCAAGTCAGATAGCAAAGATCCATACATCTTCATGGCACCCATAAAAACACCACGCTCAGCCTTCCAGATCCCGAAGACAACCATGGTGGATAAAAGCACTGTGGCAGTAGCCACTCCAGGGAACAAAGCCATGGCCACCACGTGCCATCCCCACAAGCCAGGCCAGGTAGAAACACCTCAACAGAGCTGCCCTTCCCAGGACCCTGTGGTCAAGAAGAAGGAAAGATCAGTCTCTTTTTCAGTCACCATTCCCTGCAAAAGAGACAACCAAGCAGTGGACAGCAGCCACCATCACCAAGGTCAGTGTCAAGCCCTGCTCCGGCCAGGGGAGAGGGAGGTAGCACAGAGTCCTCATAGTTTGCTGGCCCTAATCACCCAGGCCCAAGGCAGATTTTTAGCCACCTGTAGTCACTGACATTTGGGATGCAGGCCTCTTTTGCCATCCCAGCTGGCTCTTGGAGAAGTCCCTGCTCACTGAGGGAGATGGACCCTCCTGATTAACCACAGTACAGTGTGCCACAGACTTCATTTTGGCCTAAATCATAGCAGTTTATTTACCTCCAGATCAAACCAAATACTTAAAAGGAAATCTGCCTCAGTCCAAATTGCAGCCAAATCTATAGGTACTAATAGACTACTGAAACAAAATGTGAAATAAAGGCTATTTTCTAAGTCCTACTTGCATCTTTGCTGTAGAATCTGAAATTCCCTCTCAGGTCCTTCCTTCCACTGTCACAGGTTTTCCCTGAGTGCATTCCAGCTCTTTGGGCATCTCATCTGCTTGATGCAGGAGTAGTCACAGTCCCTCCCACTGACACTCCACCCCAGAACCTGCACAGCCTTTGTTCATCCATCCTGCTGCTTAGGAAGTTGGGCAGGACAGAGCTGCATCTCCCATTCATGTGATGCCTGAGTTTAGGAGACACACTCAGCATCCTCAGAGCCAGAGATGATTCAGCCGCAGGGTCCTGGCATCTGGTTTGGAGCTCTATGCTCATTCCCCTGGCCTGGAACTCAGGCAGACATGTTGAGAACATGCTCTTGCCCTTTGGACCTCACCTCCAGGTGCAAAGACAAAACCCACATGTATAAGCCAGAGCCCACATTTTCTGTGTGGCTTGTCGGACCTGCACAGGCCTCAAGCTGACATTGCTCACTGTGCTGGTCAGTCTGGGTTAGCAGGACAGTGGGGTGAAATGGAGGTGAATTAGAGAAGGCAGAAGTCAACAGGCCACCTGGGGCAATGCTTGTGCCTGGGGTGATTTCCATGCTCTCAGTGCTGGGAAAGGATGTGTCAGAAGTGAGCCCTGTGCTGGAGGGTCATGGCTCATGTCCTCTGGAGGATTGCTAAGACACAGAGTGACTGTGGAGGGCATGGGGAATGTCCATGCAAGACTAGCTTGGAACATCTGGGTTTGACATCCTTTGTCACAGCTTCCTTCCCTGAGGCCTGCAAGCACAACTCATGGGGCACAAAGCATGCAGGACCCTCTGCTGAGTCCAGGAGCCTGGGAGCCAGCTTTCACCAGGTGAGTGGGTTTTGACTGACTACAGATATATTGGACAGGTGTAGGGCACCATTCCATGAGCTATCCCCACACACATCCCCAGTGATGGCAACTCCCTGGAAGGATCTGGCCTGGGCTCTTACCTTGAGTTAGGTACTTGTGTCAGTGCAGTCCCTAGTCCAGAAGAATTGAATGTGCTAAGGTGGACTGGGGCACAGGATCCATGCCTCAGCTGGTGGGCATTATCAGGGAACCCTGGGTGGTGGTCTGTCCACCAGGAGCCTCATTCACAGTCTCACCTTGAACAGGGATGGTGCAGCAGGGGCTGAGTCAGGTATGAGAGGATGGGGGCTCAAGAACAAGAGCCCAGGCTGTGTGGGAGGCTCTGATGGCTGCCAAGGTGTCAGCAATCAGACTGGGGCTCTGAGGACTATGCAATGCAGCTGAGAAAGCTCTCAGCTGTGTACCTGGCTATGGAGCCAGGGCTGAGTGGGCAGTTGAGCTGTTCACCTGCACTGCAGCTTGTGACCCACACTGAAAGATTATGGATAATGCACCATGGTCCTAGGCCAATTTTCCAGGCCTAGGACTGCCCACATCATAGGTCCCATGGTGAACTCTGAGAGCTGACCTGCAATGGTTGGGCTAGAGGCAAATCCAGTACATGCAGACTGCAGTCAGAGCTATCCCTGCCCATTAGGCCCCTCAGGTGGTTGGATCTATCCACCAGGAGCATTTCACATCAGAATTTACCCACAAGATGGTGCATCCTAGAAAACCTGAAAGAGGCCCATATAGTCCCTAATCTTCCCATTCCTGCTTTTCCTCCCTGCCTGGTCTCTGCAGGCACCACAGTCACAGTATGGCCAAAACAGTGGTACACGACTTGAAAACAAATTTTCTCCACCTCCCTGGTGCTTCTGATCAGTAATGGCTGTTTCCTTCATTGTCCTCATTTTAGGCAGCAGAAAGAGATGTGGGCCATTTGGATGAAGCTGGTTCTGGAGATGAGTATGTGCCCATGAGCACATTTCCCTCCATCTTGTTGGCCATGGAGGGACCTGGTGGGAATGCCCATGATATCCATAACCCCAGGAGTCCAGGGAGCCCTCACTTTGGCCCTCTTAGCTGCCCACCTGCAGCCCTTCCTTCACACAAAGGCCTTGTCAGAGGAAGTGAGGTCCAGCCTCCAGCTGTTGACCGCAGCCTCAAGCCAGGTCGGAAAGGTAAGTTCTCTTTCCCTGTCCCGTCACTGGACAATATCCAGGCTCTGCTGGACAATATCCAGGCTCTGTTTTATTAGGTATCAGATGGATCTTGGACTTGGGATGAAGACTTTGGGTAAATCATTGAAACTCAGTATTGTTTCTTATCTGTGAACTGGGGAAGTGCTTGCCCCTAGGTTGTGGAAGGATCCACCAAGGCAGGATCTGGGGTTCAGTGCTTTCAGATCTGGCCCCTGCATGAACCAGGAGGAAGGGCTGCGAGGCCCAGGTCTTCACTGCCTGGCTCTATAGGCCGAGGTCCAGTGACAAACCTCCAGGGGAGGAGCAGGAGGAAGAGCACCAGCAAGCTAACAGGGACTGGCTAACAGGGGCTCTGTCCCAGGGTAGGGAACTCAAGCTGCTGGGCCTGTGGAGCCACATCCTTTCACAGTGTCCTACCCAGCCTTCCCAGGAGTAGTGGGGAGTGGTACCAGTGACCAACTGCATTTCAGATGCAGCCTTTCGATGTGTATTATAAAACCATAAGCCTGGGTACAATAACCTGTGGATAGATCATGTGTCCCATTTTGGATCCAGGTCATGTGGTTATCATAGATAAAGTCGGAAAAACATACTTGGGAACATGAAGAACAAGGTGAGACTGTGCCTCAGTTTCCCCATGTGAAGCTGGGGTGGCCATGAAGGCCTCCATGAACATGCTGTGTGTCTACACTTGTGTGTGTTGTTCTGTCTGGCCACTGAGTTCCTTCTGTTCCAGCAAAACCGGCAGCCCTGGATACGTGTGGCAGCATCCTTGGCCAGCCTTCCTCACAGTCACCCAGGCCCATGTGAGCATCCATGTTTGGAGGGTTGGGGAGAGTAAGATAATTGGACTTCTGCTAACCTGAGGGTCAGGAGGGCTGGACATGAACCACTGCTGCTATTGGCTGATAGGCCTCCTGAGGCTGGGTACCCTGGTCTGTGAAAGGGGACAGTGGCATCCAGGATCAGATCTTACTCTGAGAATGACATGAAGCTCAGGCCATCTGGAGGTAATAGCATGCGCGTTAGACCCCTCCTCATCCTTCCACAGCAGCTGCACTGAGGTCTCCAGCTTCTGTCAGGATCTGTGCCCCACCACAGAGAGCACCACCAGCCTGGAGCCAGGACACAGCGAGGGAATGCTCATCATTGCTGTGAGCTCCCCAGGGCCCACTCCCTTCTCCCTGTGGCTCTGCTCCCTTGCCTCGGGCCAGGCTCCCCAAGTCCCTTGGGGTAGGGTCTGGCTGCAAGTCCTTCCTGAGCACAGGGCCCTATCATTAGCTGTGGGTAAGACATGCTTCCCAGGGAAGTCTCAAAGACTCCTGACTATGTTGCTGGGGGCAGGATCACTGCCTTTCACAGGGTGGTGCTGGAAGCAGGGAGGCACATGGTGCAGCCCACAGTATGCAGTGAGCATAGAGCATGTGGGTCCTCCCTGAAATCCTGGCTTACAGGGCACAGCTACCCAGCACCTGGTCACAGAATACAGGCTCCACCTGTGTCATTGCTTGGGACTCCAGGAGGATCCTAGATATAGTCCAGGGGGTTCTTGGAGGAGTCCCAGCTGCTCCAGTGTGACCACCCACTCCAGGCCACTGGTGGGAGTGTCCAGAGAGCTGATTTAGAGCAACTACAGAAACCCTACAGAGCACACCCAGAAACAACCTGCTGTCTTCCTATCTTTAAAACAGCAGGTGAGAAGCAGACATTGGGCCATGGCTGCATAGCTGTGTCCTCATGGGCAGGTCACTGCACCTTTCTGAACCAGACTGCAGTTCTGATCAATACAAGCAGTAGCAGTGTCTGCTGCAGAGGCACACAGAGGGACTTGTGGACGGGCAGTGCTGTATAACTGTGTCCACTGACTGCTTTTCCTTCTTGTTATAGCAGAGCCCAGGGGCAGCTCCTGCTCTCTGTGTCACCGGCAGCCCAGCCCCTGAGAAGAGCCCTGTCATTGTCAAGTGTGTGGCCCTGGACTTCCAGCCAAGTGACCCGAATGCCAGCCACAAGGTGCCTGGGGGATCAGGGCTTCAGGGAATTCAGCCCTTGAGCTCTCTCCAATACACACCTCCTTGGAGACTCACCCTGCTTTAGCTGGTGTCTCCATCAGGCCACAGGGTCCATCCATCCACACTGCCTCTCACATGCACACAGAAGCCCAACGAGCTCAGGATTATGGAGTGAGTGGCAGTAAGAACTTGGGACTCCTGCCTCCTGGTCTGAGTTCTTCTCTAGACGTGCTTAGGGTGGGGCAGGTTTTTGGGCATAGCACCTAGAAAAGAGACCAGGAAATCTATGCAGGAGAATGGAGCTCTCAAAGTTGAGGGGTCTCCAGGGCCCTGTGACCCACACCTCATTCCTCCTCCCTGAGGGTGCATGCTGGAAGGATGGGCTTGGTCTCATTTCCGCAGCCAGGGAGCAGACAGATCCTGCTCCCTGAACTTCTACCAGATGGATGACGGGGGTAGAAACATTGGCATGGGCTATTCCAAATAGCCACGGAAGGGCCTGGTACCTTCAGGTGGGACCTCAGGGGACTCACAGTGCCTGTCACCTCGAAGATAGGGACAGTGTGCTTCGAGGTCACATGGAAGCTCATGCTCAGCACAAGAGGTCTCCTGAGGCAGGCAGGCCAGCTCCTGTCCCCTTCAGCTGGGACCACCCTGCTCATTCCATCTCTGCCTGACTGGTGACCCAGCCACTCTCTCTCAGCCATCCAGGTCATCTGATGCCTCTGAGGAAGACAATTACATTGAGATGTACTAAGAGAAGACCTAGGCCTTGCAGCACACCATGTGACAGTGGGCAGTCATGCAACAGTACCAGCCCCTGCCAAGGGCAGCAAGCCGTGCCTGCTCTTTGCCCTCCACCCACCTTCTGACCACTCAGCCTCAACTTCTTGGACTTCAGTCCTTGCCTGGAAAGTGAGGGCTGACCTAGGGGCTTCCTAGGCCACCCAGGACCCTGTGACCTAGTGCTTCTTTGGCTCAAGACGGCTGTGATTTCTATGAGCAAAGCCAGGCCTCTACCACCACTCAGTTCCCATCCTCCACACCTGAATATTGAGGAAGAACAACCCATCAGTCTTTTCTGTCAAACCAGAGAAGCTCCATGTTAACCCCCCATTTCCTGACTGCTCTTTTGTTACAACGGCTGCCTTTCTACATCTGCAGTTCCACAGCCTTCCCTTCCTCACTATCTGTTCATGCCCAGGACTGCACTGTCACCCTGACCAGTGGACAGCAGACAAGTACCACTTGCATCAGGGATAAAGAGACCAATCGATGGTCCTCTTGATGCACTCACTTTCAGTGTTAATTACTTTGTTCCCTTCTGCACATAGAATAAAGGTCTTGCCCTAGTGACAGAGCTGATTAGTCTCTGAGTGTTGTTTTTGCCTCCTGTGGTGCCCAGGACCCTGGATACTTCCAACTTGCTTCTGGGCTCTTGACCAGGATTCACACCCAAGTTCACTCTCTGCCTCAGCCCTCTTCCTTCAGGCTTCAGTCCCAGAAGAGGATCAGCTGGCCCTGTGACTGTGAAACAAGTACCTGCAGAACAGGTCAGAATAAACTTTTCATGTCAGTTGTTAGTGGGGACAAGCAAGGGTGCCAATGGAAGGAACAGTTAAGGAGGAACCAGAGAATGAAGGACAGCCTTCCAGAAGTGCAGGAGAAGGTGACACGCACTAACCCTTTCAGTCCATGGCCATGGAAGGGCAACTGCAGCTAGCATCACAAGGCAGCAGGAGGAGACTCCAGAGGCAGGAACGGCCATGGCACATGGCACAGATCAAGGCTCCAGACATAAGTTGGCCCAGGTCTTTGGAATTACCTATCTTCTGTCCCTGGGATAATGTTTTTTCCAAGCCCTTGGAGGCCCTGTCCCACCTGCAGCATCAGAATGGCAGTATTTTGGGTTGCAGGAAGGGGCATGTGGATGGAGCTGATGCAGGGCTGGGGACTGAGGACAGCACAGCAGGTTGGGCAGTCAGTATAGCTGAGGTCTCCTGGTGGGCTTTGAGGCAAGTGAGGCCACACAGCAGATGCAGGCACATGTCCACAGGAGCTGGTGGAAGCTGAGCATGAAGCAGGGCGGAGCAGAGGGGAGGAGAGACAAGTACAGGGAGCCATGGGTGGGCAGTGGGACCAGAGATCAGGTGGAGATGTGGTAAGGCACTTGGGTTTACCCCAATGCATAGACCAGTGCTTCTCAGCTCATCTCACCTCCTTTGGGCCCAGCATTCCAGGAGCCATGCTGGACTTGGTCCACCTCTTCTGCTTGCAAGGTCATCCAAGGTCAGGCCTCATCTGAGGCTCTTCCTCTCAACTTAAAAGGGAATCATCTTTTCTCAGTGAGTTCCTGACCAGCCTGCTACAGATGTGTCCACATACTGATGCCCTCTATGCCCCACTGATGTCCTGGTCCCAAGGTGCCATGAATATCCCTTTGTTCCCAGCATGTCAGAAGGGTAAGGAAACTGGTCTCAGATCCTGAACAGAATCAAGTGGGTTTTGTTTTCCTGGTGACATGGAACACTGACCAGGAGCATGCAGGAAATTCTATTTTATTTTATTTTATTTTATTTTTATTTTATTTTATTTTATTTTTTCTATGTATGAGTGTACCTTTTTCCCCACATCCTCACCAACACCTGTTGTTCCTTGTATTCTTTTTTTTCAATTTATTTATCTTGATTTGTTCTACAAAAATGGAGTACAGCTGTTGTTTCTCTGGTTGTGCACAATACACAGGGCAATGATGTCTGTCTCATTCCTTTATTATTCTTGCCCTGCACCCTGACCCCACCCCTCCCTTCCCTCTATGCTATCTATCCTTCCTCCATTCTTGCCTCCATTCCACCCCGCATTATGCATCATCAGTCACTTATCAGAGAGATCATTCAGCATTGGATTTTTGGGATTGGCTAATCTCACTTAACATGACAGTCTCCAACATCATCCATTTACCTGCAAATGCCATAATTTTATTATTCTTTATGGCTGAGTAATATTCCATTGTGTATATATACCACAGTTTCTTTATCCATTCATCTATTGAAGGTCATCGATGTTGGTTCCACAATATAGTTATTGTGAATTGAGCAGCTATGAACATTGATGTGGCTGCATCACTGTAGTAATCTGGTTTTAAGTCCTTTGGGTATAGGCCAAGGAGTGGGATAGCTGGGTCAAATGGTGGTTCCATTCCAAGTTTTCTAAGGAATCTCCACACTGCTGTCCAGAGTGGCTGCCCCAACTTGCAATCCCACCAGCAGTGTATGAGTGTACCCTTTTCCCTACATCCTTGCCAACACCTGTTGTTGCCCGTGTTCTTAATGAAAGACATTCTAATTGGGATAAGATGAAATATTAAGGTGGTTTTGATTTGCATTTCTCTTATAACTAGAGATGTTGAACATTTTTTCATAAATCTGTTGATTGCTTGTGGATCTTCTGTAAATTGTC
>JAJEJO010051589.1:0-41725 GCA_020662805.1 Glaucomys volans
CAGTCCCCAGCTTGTGTGAGGCCATTTAGAAAAAAGCAGATTGATTTAAGCCCCCAGTCCTACTGGGTGTATGATGATTCACACTAAAAGGAGACCTGCATGAATTGGGTAGGAAAAATAACAGTGGTGAGAAATCATCAAAACCAAGTGTGGTTAAATACAGACATCTGCAAACAAAGAGCTCGCATTTCAGTACAGCCACAGGACCCTGCTGACAACACAGGTGCTCAAGAACACCACGCAGGCGGGGCCACAGCGAGAGGGCAGGAAGGCCAATTCTGGGGCGTCCACAGAAGCAAACACTGGATGTCCTTGAGTCATCTCACAAGGTGTTTCATGTGACAGACCGCAGCCCCCACACTGTGTATTGGGGTTCCTATTTATACTGATATCAAGTGGAAGTTCACAATACTACTTCGTAGGAATTCATATGTGTACAAGTTTTACTGTGAAGGCCTCACTGAAGTTCAATATTGTTAAGATCTAAGTCTAGGGTTGAGGGTGGAGTTAAGAATTTAGAGTGCTTTCCTAGCATGCATGAGGCCTTAGGTTCCACTACCAGCACGCACACACATATACAACCCACAAAAAAACAGACACAAGACTTACAGGGAAACCAGTCTAATTCTGTGCTATTTACCCTTGTGGCCACAGACGGTAATTTAATTTTAACATAATTAAAACGTGACCCGCAGCTCAGCTCCTGGGCTGCAGCAGACGGCACCCAGGCTCCAAGGCCACGTGTGGTAGTGGCCACAGAGCAGCACTCCACCCTCACAACTGCAGGAAATCTCACAGGACAGTGCTGTTCTACCTTGGTGTCCAGACCAGGGAAGGCAAAGGTTCACAAGACCCTGGCGTTCACTCCACAGCACCCCATGGGCCGCTCCGTACAGCACAACAGTAGGTGAAAGGAAAATAAAGCCAGCCCAGATACTGAGCACCTGAAACACAACTAGTGTGAAGGAGTCAGTGACCTTTAATTTCACTTCACTGCCACTGTGCAGAGCCACCTGTGGCTAGCGGAGGCACCGTGACCCTATTATTTGGAAGACACCAAAGGTGCATTATGAGGAGAGAAATCAAAGGTACCTCAAAGGAGTAAAAGAAAGTGACCGAGCCTCAAACAATGAAGGACTGCCCAAGGCATAAGAACTGCATTGCTCCTCTTTCAGAGGTGACCATGGACAGCCGGCACATACCCAGGTCGTCTGCTGACATGCTGACAGAGCCTCTGGGCACTCCCTTCACTGGGAAGGGACACAGCAGCTGCAGGAGAGCAGCACAGCCCCACTTTCAACAAGGAGCGCAACAGTACGGTGCTATTTCAGCAGGACGTAGTCGACAATTCTTGCTTTTCAGAATAGATTTGATGCAGGAGAATTAGAGTCACAGAAGAAATCTAGCAAGTTCTGCTGCCATCCAGGACTCTTATACAACGAAGCACTATGGACAGAAAGGGACTGTTAGGAACAGTGGAGCTAAAAGACTAATTTATTTGCTGAATAAATTGCCTGAAGATTAGAATTTTCTGTCATCTTCTGTCTTTATCATGGGAAATAAAGCTGCCACAGAGCAACAGGGAGAGAGTGCACGAGAGACACGAGGTGGGGTGAGGAGGAAGACGGGAAGAGGACGGGCGGAAAGAGCCAACACGGCTCTAAGTGCTATTTCTGCTGTGAGTGGGCAGAACAGGAAGCAGATTTTTGAAAGTTACCCAAATAAAGACAGCAACTGAACTAGAAATAGAATAAATAACCTATAAGAAAAATACTCGATGAATAAAGGGCTATGGTAAAAACTAGAATACAAAAGAAATGCATGAAGAGCAATTGGAAATCTTAACATGCCCTTCTCTTGTCCACGGAGGGACGGGCAGCAAGCTGGAGAGCCCGCACGAAAACACTGACGTCACCCAGGTACTTACAGCCCTTCCCCAGCTGCTGTGAGCAGAGGGGTGTCACAGTGCAGCCTGGGGACTGGCCAGCTGGAGCCACCAGCAAGCCCAGCAAAGGTGCCTAGGAGTTCTGATCCGTGACTCTGCAGCATAGCCCAGATCTACCTGACATTTTTAATCTAGAAAAGGCAGCACGTTAGTCAAAGTTTCAGGGGACACCAAATGATAAGAAATAACGAATGAGAAAGATTTGAATTAAACTGACCTTTGTGTTCAAAATTTAGAATGAAATAAAGAAAATCCTGAATTAAAACTAATATTTGCATTGAAGTAAGGTGTTACTGGGCATGAGGGCACACACTGAAATCCTAGTGGCTCAGGAGGCTGAGGCAGGAGGATCACAAGTTCAAAAACAGGCTCAGCAACTTAGTGAGGCCCTAAGCAACTTAGTGAGACCCTGTCTCAAAAAATTAAAAGGGGTGAGGATGTGGCTTGGTGGTTGAGTGCCGCTGGGTTCAATCCCTGGCACCAAAATGATAAACAAACAAACAAACAAATAGATGTGTTATGGTTCAGATGTTAAGTGTCACCCAAAAGCTCATGTGTGACACCACACAAGGTTTAGGGGTGAAATGACTGGGTCATGAGCCTCAACCCAATCGGTGACTTAATCCCGACAGGGATTAGCTGAGTGGTAACTGCATACAGGTAGGGTGCGGCTAGAGGAGGGTGCTGAGCACGGGCTGTGGGCTTACATTGTGTGCTTTTGAGCAGAGCTCTCTCTGCTTCCTGATCCTCCTGTCTTGAGCTGCTTCCTTCTGCTACACTCTTCCACCTGGATGCTCAGCTCACCTCCAGCCCTGAGGGATGGAACTGTGTCTGTGGACTGAGACCTCTGAAATTGTAAGCCCCCAAATTAACTCTTCCTCCTTAAAGTTGTTCTTGTCAGGTCTTTTGTTCACAGCAGAGAAGAGGCTGACTGAACATAAGATGAAGAATTCTCACCTTGGCAGAACCACCCAGCCCTGCGAGTCAAAAGCAGTCAAAGTGTTGCTGCCACAAATCCACCCTGCTGACAGGCCCCATCCTCTAAAGCACGCTCTGCACTGCCAAGCCCGGCCCTGGAAGACTGCTTAGCCTAGGTCACACAGAGTAAACGGGACAGTGAGAAGCAGCAAGCAGGATGGCCACGAATCTGAAATGAACACTGGGGCTAAGTAACACATTCAAGAGAAGACTGAAGAACGTGGATCAGACTCAATGCCTCAAGGGTCACTCAGCAAGAGGTACAGATTCCTTCCTACCATCTGGGTTCACTAGAATGCAACAATGAAAATTCTAAATTCAAAATGAGAACATTTCAACAACTAAAGCTGTCCTGTTCTACTAGGACAATAAGCAGAACCTCCGTGGCTCTGAGCAGCCACAACCACAGTACAGACTCTGCCCTGCTGCTGCCTTTAGCTGGGGTCCCATTCACTCCTCAACAACTCCTCACTGAAGGACGACACAGCGAGTTTTGACACTGTGCTAGAAAACCTCTCGATTTCACAGCCATCTGTGGAAAGCACACTACAATAAGCCACCATTCCAGCATAGCTTACATGACACTAAGGTCCTGATCAGACATGACTTCCACTGTCAAGAACTGAAAACATCACTGGGAAACATACAAGCACAGAAGTAACAGTCAGTAAGGTAGGCCTGGGCGTCTCCTATGACTGAAAGGCAAAGATACCTCAAATTTGAGTAACTACTTGCTGATTCATTATTAACTAGTTCATTAACAATATGTTATGTGATAACTAATAGTTGTTGATTTGATTTAGTTAAGCAGTAGGATTAGCCAGGCATGGTGGTACATGCCTGTAATTCCAGCAATTTGGGAGGCTGGGGTCACTGGTTAAGTACCCCTGGGTTCAATCCCTGGTACCAAAAATAAAGCAAAATTAAAAAGGATTAGATAACTGCCAAAGTCTCTGCAGACTTTTTTCCAGATAGAAAAGGAAGGACAGTGAGTATCCTGGGTGGACCAAGGGGAACCACTGCTATTCGACTCTCTTCCTATCTTCTTCCCTATCTTTAAGAACGCCTAGAGACAAAGGACTAGCAATGTGCCTTTCGCAGGATAAAAGTGCCTGGCATACACAGGCAGGCCCACTGTGGCTCTTTAGGGTTAGCAATCTTTGCAAATTGGGTGGTGGTGGAGGAAGTGAAAGCAGGTGTTTGAATAGTCATCAGAGTTTCAGAAAATGCAACCTACAGTGTTGATGTGTGCAGAATGAAGAGGAATGAGTAAAATAGAGATCAAGGATATTGCAGGAAAAATGGTCATTTTAGTGACTTCTGGCAGAGCAGTTTGGACAACTCCGTTGGTAAAAGCAACCTTAAAAATAAAAGTCAAACTTTAAAAATTAAGGAAAGCTGGGCATAGTGGTGTGTCTATAATCCTGGAGACTCGGGAGGCTGAGGTAGGAGGACCCCAAGTTTCAGGCCACTCTGGGCAATTCAGCGAGATCCTGTCTCAAAGTGAAATAAAAAGGGCTGGGGAAGTGGCCCAATGGTAGAGTGCATGCCTAGCACACTCGAGGCCTCGGTCAATCCTCAGCACCCCACGCACAAAGCTGAGGAGAGGATGGAGGTGCAATGACTGTCTGAAGAATGAACACTTGTTTGAGATACAAGCAGGTAAAGGGGCAGGAACAGGTGGATATTTTAAGTGTGGCGCTGTGCTGGCATTCTCAAAGATGAAGTAGAAGATGCCTGCTCTCATTAAAATCAAGGTCATCCAAGAAGCCATACAATACATTCAAAACGAGCACAAAGTGAACATAGTAATAGGTAATTATATACAGATATTAAAGGTTTCTTAACACAAAGGGACCAATCTAAGCTCCTTTTCCCCTTCAGTTAACTGAATTACATTCAACAATGGCACTAAGAAAAACTTCTCAGATCCTTTTATGGGGGCAAAAATACTTACGTTTTTACTTAAAATTAGTGATTACTTAACAAGCTCATACTCAAGTTCATTTACCTAATAAAACCAGAATGTTAACACAGAACCACTTTTACCACGAAAACATGATGTTCTTCCACCTGGAGCCCAAGGCAAGCGGGAAGAGAGGCAGAGGAGACGCCTGTGCACACAGAGCAAGAGCAAGGGACCCGAGAACTGCAGGGATGGAAACAAAGGCCAGGGCCGCTGGGCTCCAGCGGGGAGGGTGGACAGACACCTCCCGAGGAGCTGCCTCGACCCAAGCTCAGCGCACAGAACCCTCCAGGCTGACGCTCACGAACACACACTCACGTGGGACTTCAGCTTCTCCCTTCCCGTGGCATCTTTCAGTTGCTGAATTCCAAACTTAATCTTTTGGATTTCTTGATTAATTGTGGTTACTTGCTCATAGACAGCACCTCTTTTCTCTTGGACTTTATTGCAATCCCTAGAAGAAAACAGAGAAAGCTGACAATCACGCTTAGCCATCTAAAAGGCAAGCAGTGCTGACTCTGAGTGTCCAGCGTCCATGTGCCACTACTGGTTTCACAGACCTGAAACTCTTCTCGGGACATGAAAACCCAGGCGGAACCCCCACAGTGTGGGGCTGCAGTCCCACCAGGACCCCCGTGGGCTTTTCTGTAAGAAGGGGATCTTTAGCGGTAGACCACAGCTCTGCTTCCACCTACGTGGGACCGTGACTCAGCACAACTTTTCTGCAAGGCAGTTTGGCATCAAGTACAAGATCCTCTGGTCCTGTGCCCCTTTCTCCAGCGTGAGGAAGTGCAAAGGAAGACTTAGAAGGGACTCGGGGATGACATCCAAAACAGGTCTGCAGCACATGTTCTACAAATACATGCTCAGAACTGATGGGGAAAAGACCACCAGCAAAACCACCCAATATATTGTCCTAAAAATTGTTTAGCAAATTATTGGTTTGTATTTGAATAAAAACTAAGACTACTCAAAATGGATGCTATTAACTCCACAGACTAGATACACTGCAGACAGGCCAGCTGATTCTTCTAAGGCAAGTCTAAACCATGGTGTGGCAAGTGCACTGAAATACACAGCACTGTGCCCACTGAAGGGGGACACGAGGAGCAGCCAGAACCTTCTAAGTCAGGATGGAGCACTGCATGTTTCACGATGCCTTTGCTGGTGTCACCAAAAGGTGGAATGTCCTTTTGAAGATTGTTAGTTTTGAAATCCAGGGACACACACACACCAGCCTTTCCTCCTCACTTCCTAGCACACTAAGAATGAAGGTGTGTTCCTACTCAATTACTGATCGTTTGTATTGCTTGATGTCCTCGTGCTTCTTATTGATTCTGAACTGTGTTGTGGCCAGTTTTTCCTTCTTTGCAACCAGCAGTCTTCTGAGTGAATTCTCTTCAGTCTTCGATTTCCTTAGCTCTGATTCAGCACTCTCAATTTGGTCCTCCAAGTTCAGGTTCTATATCATAAGCAAAATGAAAGGGTACTTTTTAGATTTGAAAGGGGATATGGACCTTGAAGGCCTGAAAGCACAGCAGAAAGCAGCACCATGCAAAGGGGACAGGACGAGGCACCAGGGGTCCGAGGACAAACATGACGAGCTGAGGGGCCTTTACCATGTCACTCTGCCAGTCACGACTGGAGGAGGCACAGGCCCAGAGTCAGTTAAGAGGCTGAGGCTGGCTGGGAAGGGTCTGACCTGAGTTAGCCTGGATGGCAGAGAAGGGAACTATGAAGTGGAAATCTCACCTAACCCTATTTCTCTTAGAAAAGAAAATCTCTTAACAAATGCCAATGCCAATGCCAATGACCTGGGAATGGTCTGAGTGTAAGATGGTAAGAAGTGAAGAAAGAACTGGTTTCCAAGCTTCCAGACTGAGAAACGTAAATGACACCAGGTCTCTCCTGACTCAGGACAGACACCATCTGTGTCATAAACTTCAAAGTTCTTTACAAATCTTAGGTGCACTGCTGGGCACTAGCCTGGGACTTTATACTTACTGATAAGGTAAGAATATTTCCAGGTGTTACAACAAGTTCAAATATTTATTACTGTTTCCCAAAACACACATGGCGATGTGCTGTGCTGATTACTCATTTCATCTGTAGGATAAGATAGGTCTCACTATTGCTGTATTTAAAAAGAATACAGCACACAGACTCACCTACCACACTACAGAATAGTCCCACTTATCTCTGGGAAAACAGCAAGAGTGAAACTGACGTAAGCAACCACACGGCAGACACCCCTCCTGCACAAGGCGAACCTCCTTCGCGGCACTGGCCAGCTTGTCCTTGTTGTCTGCAAGGTCCTGTATTTTCTTCTGATATAATTGCACCTCCAGCTGGCATGAAGGCAGGCAGTCTACTGAGTCTCTATAGGTCTCATACTTCTCCATCACTTCTTGCTGTGAAAGGAAAAAAAACCCGGGAGCCCACAGTTTGATAGTTTCCTTTACGGAACTGCACTGTGAATTCGTTTGCTCTTAATGATTTCTGTGCTTAGGTAGCATTGGAGCACCACCACCATGTGTTCAGTTGAGCAATCACATCTCTTAACTGGCAAAGGAGCCAGCTCACTGCTGCGATACCATCCTAGGGCTGCACAAGGCGCCAGGGAAAGTGTTCCTCCCTAACTCTCAAGTGTATCTGACCACCCTGGCAATCACATCACCCATTTACAACACTCCTGCTCCCCAGACAACTACTGCTACAGCCACCTCTTTTTAAAAAGAACTATTCCTATTCTAAAGTCACAAAATGAGCACATGCTTACTGCAACTGCATGACGATGCAAAGACTTCTCCATCCTCCTCACAAGGGCACTCTTGCCTACCGCTCGGCCAGCAGGGGTCCCCTCAAGCTTGGGATGGCTCATGCTACTGCACGCCCTTTCCCAGCTGTCCACGCACTCTGCACACAGTGGACACAATCCCTGACCTCAGGTGCACTGCCAATGTTCTAATGCGTCTAGCTTTCTCTATAGGTTTTGGGTTTCCAACCTTAATTTAAAAACATCTATCACAGTACAAGACTATAATAAATGTTCTTTTAAAATTTCTAAAATCATTAAAAATCTTAAACTTAAAATTCCTAATCTACTTGAGTATTTTTGCAAGTGAGGCAAGGTGTAGACTCAACTCCCTTCCCTCTGTATGAATAGCTAATTGAACTAGAATTGCTTTTGAATATATCATTCCTCACAAATATACAAATTATTTCTGGGCTCTCGTCACTGTTGCAGTGACTTTGGTCTATGCTTCTGTGGCAATTTTTAACTATCTGGAATGACTCAGGTAACAAACTCACAAATAGTCTAACTACAAATGCTTTTAAAAGAAATAGTTTAAAAACTTTGTTTCAAGGAGAAGGCTAAATTGTCTGTCCACATCCAGTTCTGTCCCACCACTCCCACCAGAACTCGCAGAGCGCTCCCTCTGCTGCAGGACCACTCACTGGGAACCCTGCCCGTCTTCAGCTGGGAGTGCCCCTTTCCATTTCCCTCCTTCCACTTAGCTCCTCAGTACTAAACTGGGTTCCCCCATTTCATTATGTCAAAGCACACCACACTTCTCCCTCTTTTAAAAATAGATACCCTATTCTTAAAGCAATTTTATATTTATTTTATATCTTTGAGCAATTTTTATTTTCGGAGCAGTTTTACATTCACAGCAAAATTGATCAGAGGATCCAAAAGTTTTTTCATACATGCCTGGTCCTCACATAAGCACACCCTGTATTCTCCCAAAGCATGCATTATAGTTCATGATCACACAGTTGTTTATAAAGCTGTTTAACACCTTTCTCTCTTGTCAAAAAAGTGACTCAATCTCATGAGGACAGAGCACTTCTGTTTGATTACCCAGAGCAAAGCCTCAAAACTTTGTAGTGTCACTGAACAAATGTCTTGGTTTTAAAGTTTATTTCTTCTCCCACACCCTGTCTTTAGAGAAGAGCTACAAATTAGCAATGATGTAAAACAAACAGAAACAAACCAGAGGGAAGTACAGACAATTCAGAAAATTAAATCATGATTAAACAAGAGTTTGCTAAAAAGAAAAAAGACAAAATAGCATTAAAATAAAAAGGAAACTCACCCTGGAATTCTTAAGTTTCTGGACTGTATCTTTCATTTTTTCTTTATAATTTTTTACCTTCTCTGGAGAATCTACAATTTTAGTTTTTAAATTTTCTTGTGCTTCTTTCAAAGAAACCAATGACAACTTTAGTTCATTCTGTTGAGAAACATTTATATACACATAAATATACATATATGATGAAAGTGGTGACTTACCATTTCAATAACAGAAAAGAACAAAACAAAAATCCATGTTTGGGGCAGGGTGGGGGTGGCAAAATTAAATTGACCATTCCTCGCCTGACTCTCCCTCACGTCGACGAGTAAGGAGCCGCTACCATGATCAGGGTGGTCTGAGGATAGCAAGCCAGGCTACTCCTGCCTGCCTGCTCAATTCTCACTGACCCTTGAAAATCCAGCCCCCATGTCCTCTACAGTCACCGTACATGCAACGTACATGCAAATGCATCGTACATGCATTATGATCAGTCACTGAATGTGTCTCCAAGGTAACTGCCCCGGCACTGCAAGGCTGCCTTCGCTTTCCCAGTACCCATGGAGCCATAAAGGTGCTCAGCACACGTTTGTTCAAAGAAAAACTCCTTTCTTTTCCCTAATTTCAAAAGGGAATGAAACTACTGGAAGAAAACGGGAACACTTCAAGAACCCTGCAATGGCAAAGGACTTTCTGGACAAGATTCCAAAAGTACAGGAAACAAAAACAAAATAGACAAACGGGGTCACAGCAAACTGAAAAGCTTCTACACAGCAAAGGGAGCCAGAGAGTGAAGAAAACACACAGAATGGGAGCAGGCATCTGCAAACATCCGCAGGAAACTCCAAACTCAACAGCAAAAAAAGCCACAAATTGCTTAAAATCAGTCAAGAGACACAGACATTTCTCAAAAAAGACAAATGGCCAATAGGTATTTGAAAACAACCTGTTCACCATCACTGACCATCAGGGAAATCACCTGGCTGCAGTAAGAGTGGCTATCACCAAATGACAGGAGCACAGGGGGTGTGGAGAAAAGGGCCCCTTCCACTGGAATCTTCACAGACACTACAGAAAACAGGAGGCTACACAAAAGGTCAAGAGGGAACCACCACGTGACCTAGAAACCCACCCCTGAGTGCACACCCAAGGAGAGGGAGTCTGTGTGCGGCAGGACCTCTGATCTCTCCTGTCTGCTCAGCACTGTGCACAGGGCCGAGACAGAGACAGACCAACACCCAGCAGCTGACAAGCAGATTCAGGGAACAGGGTGCTTATGCATGATGCAACACTACTCAGCCACAAACACAAGGAGACCTAACCTCTGGGACCACCCAGATGGGGCTGGAGATTAGGTGAAAGAAGCCCCAGGAAGGCAAGTGCCACAGAATCTCACTCAGCAAAGTGGAGTAGAATGGCCGTTTTCAGAGGCTGGGGCAGGAGTGGGTTGAGGAGAGGTGGGCTGGTGCACACCCACCAGGTCAGTGAGACAGGTGCAGTAGCCCTGGTGTGCCTCTGCACAGTAGGTGACCACAGGCAACAACAGTATTCTGTGAATTCCAAAAAGCTGGAAGGACGCTGACCAACATTTGGAACAGGTATGTTTAACCTGATCAAACACTGAGAGTGTACGCAGGTATCCAAGGACTGCGGGGAACCCCATTAATGTGCACAACTTTACATCTCCACGCATCAATTAATAAAATTGAAAGGGGTACCAGATATGCTGTCACACACCGATAGTACCAGCTACTCAGGAAGCTGAGCAGGCAGGTTGCTCGGGCCCTCGGCTTCAGGACCGACAAGGAACAAAGACTTAACCTTAAAAAAAAAAAAAAAAAAAAAAAAAAGAGTATAACTCTAGGGAATGAAAGAGAAGGGTATCCAGGAATTCCCTCAGAAGTCTGCTGCAAGTCTGAAATTATGCCTTAAAAACAAATTCAATGAGCTTCCTTCCCAAGAACTTAAGAGAGAAACTGTGTTTACAGTGCTTAGGAAACTATCATTCCACGTGTTACCTTGGGAGACATTTTAGAAGTGTTAAGTAAAAGAACAAGTCTCAGGTCAACATAGAACAAATACATTTGAGTAAAAAGAGCACAAACACACCTTCACAGGAACACAGCTAATGGTGCCACATGCCTGTGTGCAGGGCCGTGGGGAGAGGACGGACAGGCGCCTCTCTGGGCTATGTTTTAGGACAGAGGGTAGGACTCCAGGACTCATGCACTCCTAGGTTTCTCTCTCAGAAAGACTCTTGCCTCTTGATCAGCTAACAGGCCAAGGCTGCCTGGCACAATGCAAGCCTGTTACTGATGTGCTGACACTTCACTCCTGGGGTTCAGCAAACCACCAGGCAACCTGCCCATTACATACTCCACCAATCAGGGACCATTCCTCACAACCACACAGACTGCCGTCACTTCTCGCCCTCTCAAAAAATCCTAAACTTGCTATTATAGTCATTTTGTTTTAACTTAGGCTTCAAAGGGACAGAAAGAAATGAACAATAAAATTGACCCCCAGTGAGTGCTATCAGCTGAAAGCATTGACCAATAAAAAGAATCAAAATACAAGGGATATTTAGTATACCAAATCAAGTTGCAGACGGATCAAAAGGATGAGTGCTAAAATCCAGGGAAACCATTAGAACACCATGAGAAATGACAGATGACAAACAGCTCCCGTGTAGCACTGGCCTTTCTGTGTATAAGATCAGAGTCAAAATCAAACACCCTGTCTTTAAGGTGCTATTACATAAAAATGTAAATATAACAAGAATAATTATGAATTTGAAAGATAGCATCTCTAACTCACAGAATCTCTCAACAAATAAATATGAGCTACATGAAAAACTTAAAAATAAATAACTACCAAGACAGTCTCATCACTAGAATTACAGAAATCAAGTCAAAACGGAGTGATTTTCTCCCCTCTAAGAATGACAATGGCACAGGCAGCTCAAGGCTCTTCCTGCAGCAGGGTGTGGAAGGGCACTCTGGCCCTGCTGGAGGACGGGCCAGGGCGCTCTGGAGTCGCTAGGCAATGTGGGTCGGCTGTGAATGCTCACTTCCCGACCGTGGAAATTCTTTCTGCGACCACAGGCAGCCTGGGGGATAAAGGTGCACATGGTCAGGATGAAGGTAGGCGACAAAGTTCTGGGAAGATCTGAGGCACCGTGCAGACCTGTGCAGAAGGACCCATGTGTGCTAGTGTGTGAAGTGGGGAGAGCAGGCGTGAGACATGGGGAGCGCCGTGTCCCTCAATGAAGGACACAGTGGCGCAGCTGGAGAAGCCCCCTACGACATGTGTGACAGGCTGCAGCTGGCTTTCAGAGCCTTCAACTTTGTCCACACCACTGTCTCAGTGTTTTTAAGAACAGGCATGATCAGGGAGAAATGGGAAGTGAAACACCTGTCACCACACAGCCCCAGTGTCCTCCCCACCGAAGCTCACACTCAGTGTTGGTGGAAGAAGGTGCTCACCAATCGTTTGGTCTTCTCCGCAATAGCTGATTTCTTGTGGGAATTTCCCTCCTGCAGCACTATCTAAGGGAGAAAGCAAACCATGGTGTCATGACTCAAAACAGACTGAAATGGAGTCACCCACTGCTTTTTCACAAAATCAAGGTGAGAAGGAAGAGAGGAGTTTGACCAGAGAGCCTCAGACTTTCTGTGCTCAAGATGCCCGTGGGCCAGAGTAAGTATCCAAGACTTCCTCCAGTAAATGGTTAAGTCAAAGTGACGGCACACTGCCCGACAGCGCGGCAGCACATAACGGAGAAAGTACTTCAGTCTGTTCTTAAATAACCACACTAATTAGTATGTGGACTACTGAACACTGCATGAATTCATGTGCCCTAGAATCAGATGAGACACAGATTCTCACATCCTCTTTTATAATGATTTCCACATAGTACTTGCTTTTTATCTACTTGCTTTTTATCACAGCAAATGCCAAAACCCCAAAGATATCAAAGGGTAACGTCATCTAAGAGCAGAAGTGGACTACCTTGAGCTAAGAGCTCCAGCAGTGTCTGAAAGATGCTGGGGACTACAGTGCCTCCCCGGAAATCTAACCTATCCTGAGCACCCCTGACACAGCAGAAGGCTGACACACTTGGAAGGGGCACGAATGGGCCTAGCAGAGTGCTACTTCTTCAGTAACAAGAGCAATGAGCTCCCACCCCCAATACAAGCCTATAGAAATGTATTTTTTTTTTATTTTTTTTTGTGGAACCAGGGATTGAACTCAGGGACACTCGGCCACTGAGCCACATCCTCAGCCCTATTTTGTATTTTATTTAGAGACAGGGTCTCACTGAGTTGCTTAGGGCCTCGCTAAGTTGCTGAGGCTGGCTTTGAACTCGCGATCCTCCTGACTCAGCCTCCTGAGTCGCTTGGATTACAGGCGTGCACCACGCGCCCGGCAGAAATGTAATTTTTTTTTTTTTTTTTTTCCGGTGCTGGGGATTCTTCCAGGAAAGAAATGTAATTTTTTAAAAAATTTCAAGATGTTTCATAACAGATACCGTTTTTTGACGGAACTCCTGATTCAGCGATTGCTGTAGCTCCTGAATATCATCGGTAAGTTGCTTGAACTCTTCTTGCTCTTCAACTGGAACAGAACTAAACACAGGAAAATAGATTAAAATAACAATTATCACATTCTTAACTTTGAAAGGCCAAAATACAATCCACGCCCTCAACTTAGATGAAGCACTACTTTTCTGTTTTTGAATCACACACTCTCTGGCCATTTGAAGAGACAACCTGGATCTGCTGAGAGAAATGAAAGTCCAAGGAGCTCTGTCCTCCATGGAGCCTCTCTGTGGGCAGCACCCATGGCAGCTCGTCCGACCGTACTCCTGTGAGATGCACGCACAGGACGTCTCTAATGCTCCTTTCCCCACCCCCCCTGGGCCTCTTCCCTTCCCCCCACACACAAACTCAAGCCTCTTCCCCACAGAAGCTGTAGTTCAGGTTTTTGCACATCTGACATATCAGCCTCTGTTTGTTCTGCTGTGAACTCCATGCATAGTCTTCTCCCAGATTTCTATTAAGTCATCTTTTCTCCTCAGTTCGCAGAACTTCTTTGTAGGCAGAAAAACTACCCGAGCTTTGTTAGTATAGTCTTCAATGCTTTGCAAAAATGCTGCAAAAACTCTCTCCCAGCTCGTGCTTTTCTTTTTATCTGGTCTGTGGTCTTTTTACCATATGCTAAATCAGCTTCTGCCTCTCATCCCCAGTCTCATCCATTTGTTGCAGACTGTAAAGGCAATTTTTACCAGGGACAGGTCAGAAGAGCTCTCACCTGAAACAGGCAACCTCAGAGACCTCAACATATTAGAAAGGGTTTAAAAAACAAAACACCACAGATGGTCCTTGACTCATGATGGATTTTCACCTCCACAATGATGTGAAAACAATACATGTGCAATAGAAACAACTTCACATTTTGACCTCTTCCCAGGCGAGCAACAGGTGATGATGTTGGACACCCAGCTGCAGCTGCCTGTCAGCCACCATGAGGAAAAACACCACTGCAATTGAGAATACCAAGCTCCATGGTGCACTGGTCGCCAAACCAGGAGGACGGCAACACATGGGTCGGGAGCATCAGGTGCTCCTTCAACTTGGGACATTATCAACTTAAGACAATTCATGGGACACACTCCATCGCAGGAGGAATTGTCACCTGACAGTCATTCCCTGAGTTCAAAGCAGAACACTGCTGGAGGAGCAAATATTCCAACAGCATCAGCTGATCTGAGGAAGAAAGGGTCCCGACAGCTACTGCTCATCTGCATGAGACAAAGGCTTGAGGGTAACTTAGGAAAGTCACTTAATGGCATCAAATGAGTCAGGCTAACACACCATTGAGAGAAGCCCAAGGTACCGTAGCAAAGAGTTGAAGAAAACACATCCTTCTCTTTTCAGAAAAGGCACACTTAAATACTCTGCCACTTACTATGGAAGACGAGAATTAAGGTGGACTTCAAGACTGTGAACACCATTCACGCTCACTGTGCACTCTGAAACTGCATTCGTTTCCTTGCTATCTCACTTACTTAAGGCTCTCCACCTTCAGCAATGCCTCCTGGTGTGCGATGCTCAGCTGCTGCATTCTCTCCACAGAGGATCTCTGTTAGGGCAGCACCACAGTCGTCCATCAGCGCTTTCCAGGAGCCATGGGTTTCCTCACACATATCCCTACCAGCAATGACTACAAAATGTCACTCAATCATTTTCCCATCAGAAATAGATTTAGGTAGAGTTAGGCCTTCCTCACAAATGGGTTAGGAATTTACTTAACACAAACGATACTTGCAATGAACATTTCTAAACAGATTGCTGGTTCATAAATGAGGTTATTCATCTGTTGTATGACCCTCGAATATATTTAAATCTTACATATTGCCAGAGAAATTCCATGTACGTCTCACGGCACGCTTCTCTGAAGTGAATAAAGTTGATAATGCCACTTAAAAACCGACTTGTCCGTTTTGCTTCTAAAATACAAAGCAAGACTATTTAATTAAATGTTTGAAACAATGTAGAAATATAAGTTCCTCCCATATTACTTCGCTTATGGTATATAAAATAAAACTGTGTATGTGACAATCTAACTTCAAGATCAGAATTGCCCTCATATTAATAACTGGAAACAGCAAGATCTAGCCTGGCCTCCGCACCTAGAATAACTAGAGACACAGGACTGCAGCAACAACTTCACACCGGTCCACAGGCTCCACGGCGCCTCCACAGAACCCAGCAAGCGAAGCACTGTCAGGGTGCTGGCCTGCTACTCAAGATTCCAGGATGCACGCGGCCCAGAGAGCACTGTGCAAACAGGACTCACAGGTCTCGAGGGTCAGAAAAACAGTTTGCCAGGTGTGGCAACAACACCTATAATCCCAGCAACTCAGGAAGCCCAAGCAGGAGGATCCAAGTTCAAGGCCACCTGGGCAACTGAGTAAGACCCTGCCTCAAAATAAAAATAAAAAGCGCTGGGGAGGTAGCTCAGTGGTGGAGTACCCTTGGGTTCAATTCCCAGTACCAAATAAATAAAAAGTGATAAAGATAAAATTTTAAAAGCATCCAGAGGAAAACAAAACCACAGCACATCACATGGAATGACAGAACAGCAGTGACTTCTCATCAAAAGTAACAGGCAGAACACAGGACAGCCATGTGGTCAAACTTGAAGCAGGCCCGAGACCCCCTACCCAGAAGACCCTTACCATAATTAAGCAGAAAACCCCACCATATTTGTAGTATGTAAGTTCCTCTTAGGCTGTCAGAAAGTTTTTTACCAGCAAAAACTTCTGCAGAAGGGCACTGTGGTTGGTAGTTTCCTTGTTTTGTATATGCCAGGTTTGCAGGAAAAAAAAAAAAAAAAACACTTGTGAAACCTGCCTGGTCTGGCGGACCGAAGGGAAAGCACCTGTCATGTGAGCCTCCTGGCCACCCTCTCCCCACTGAGTATGAAGGTCAAAGGATTTCTGCACCAACTGTCCCCCTGGACCCTGCAGTCAATATACCTGCTTTCTGAACATTCCTCGGACGTCCAGCCTCTTCTGCTCTACTTCACACTCAGAACCTCACATGCAAGGGAAACTTCTTTCAAAAAGATAGATGGATTAAAGGGTGTTTATTAGCAGTCTAGGGAAATATTAAATGAAATCTTCAGTTGCAAGGAAAGATCATACCAGAGAGGGACTGGATGGACTTAAAAGAATGTGGGCTAATTCAGAAGAATTTCCTTATTTAAACAATGCTTTTAAAAGATGATCAACTGAAGTCATCTAATAACAATATGTCAAGGCATTCACTTATCTGTAGAAGTAAACTTCAGAGCACAATCCCACAAAGGCCAGCATGGGGAAAGTAAGTAACCCTCGTAAGGCATAATGTGTCTTAGGACAGACAATGATAGCTAAAGATATGTGCATTCACACTAAACCCCTCAGTAAATACCAAAAAAAAAAAAAAGAGAAATATATAGGTGTGTGTGTGTGTGTGTGTGTGTGTGTACATATATTTATCTCCTCTAAACCAAAATAAGGCAGGAAATGGGGAAAACAGGAATAAAGAGGACAAGGAAAAAACAAAAAGCATCGAGGTAAATTTAAAACAAATCCCACCAATAACATTAACTCTAAGTGAGCTAAAAAAACCAACTGACAGCAAGCATGAGACAGAAAGCAAGAACCCCACTATAGGCTGTCCCTAAGAAACCCACTGCAGACACAAAGATGCAAACAGCTGCAACGCAGACAGCATGTTCTGGAATACAAATCCAAAGCCAGAGACCACAGCAGCAACATGAAGATCAAAGTATACTTCAGGGCAAAGGCAGGTCAAAAGGACATTTTTAAATGTGTTGCCTTCCAAACTAGAGCCGAACAGACAAATCTACAATCATGCCTGAAGATGTCGATAAATAAATGTTATCCGAAGCCACCTGGTTTGTGGTAGTTTATTCCAGCTCTCACAGGCAACCAGTACAGACCATGTACTGGGCCATAAACAGGCATGAGCGAACTGAATGGAGTCAAACTGAACCAAGTGTATTCTCTAATTAGAAAGGAATCACATCACAAACCAGCAACAGAAAGATGCCTGGACAATCCCAGAATGTTTTGAAGTAGACAACACACTTAAAACCTACAAGTGAATGAAAAAATCAAAAGGAAAATTAGAAAACATTGTGAACTGAATGAGAAATGAAAATACAACCCAGTGAAGTCTGGAGAATATAGCTAAAGTTGGGCAAGAAGGAAATTCACAACACTAAACCCTCTGACTAGGAAAACAAGGTCTGAAACTAATGGCCTCAACTCCTGCTCTAAACTAAAAACAGAAACTAAGAAAAATAAATGAAACCCAAAGTAAGCACAAGCAAAGAACCCTGGAGTGCTTACAGCAGTCTTTTCACAGTGGACGCATATCAGGAACAATTCAAATGTCTATCATGTGGTCCACTGAAGAGAACACTCCAAAGTAAAGGAATAGTGTAGCAATAAGTGCAAATGACATGAGAAATCTCAAAATAATGCTCAAAGAAGCAGACGCCACAGACTGTAGACCACATTCTTTCACCTGTATGAAATTCTGGGAAAGCCCAAGCTACAGCGACAGAAGACAAGCCAGTGGTTGCCAGGCAGAGCTGGGCTCGGGAGGCTGACTGCAAAGGGACAGGAAGGGACCCCGCGGCTAGGGGCTATGCTGCACAAAACAGTGGCAGTGCTCACGAGTGAGTACACACATTTGTAAGAACATATCCAATCTACATTTAAAACCCATGAGCTCTGCTGTGCTTGAGCTACATCCACAGAGTCAGAGACCCAAAACAGGGCAAAAACGAATTTGGACAATGCAAAATAACCTGATGGACGAATGTCAGAGTTACATGAATCAAGGCACACAAAGTGTGATGGGCTGACAGATTTGGCTCCATAGAAATGTCACAGGCCAGTCTATATGGGCAAGGACTAAACAGACTCCATTTTGCTCTGAGACTCCATGGTACGTAGGATATGAGCTTCTCCCACAGGAATGCCCCTCCTCTGTACCCATCAATAGTGGCTTAGCTTCTCCCACAGGAACGCCCCGCCTCTGTGCCCATCATCAGTCACTTAGTATGACATGCTTAACAATGCAAAATGGCGATTCTTACATGATGAAAATTTATTCTCTTTTGATTCCTATGTTAGTAACCATTAGTAACCTTTCTTTAGTTTGTACCTAGGTAAGGATCATTTGACCCACTTCCCCCTCTGCTAATGATTTCATGATGTAAGTCTGTAATTTCAAATCATAGTAACAGATTTGTGATTGATATGATTTTTGGTATAAGAACCCCTGCAACCCTATGATCAGGGCTGTTCTCCCAATAGCCATTTTTGGGGCATTGTGTGAGACAGACAGCTGCCCGCTTAAAAAAGACTCTCAAATTTGAACTTCTCAGTGGTGAACAGTCTGTTATTAAGTTGTATCCCATAACAAAAGCTGGGACAATTTTACATCTAAAATAACAGCCTGACCATTATCCATGCTAAAAGGTAACTTTTTCATGGTGGAAAATAACTGTTATCTTGATAAAATTAATATGAATAGTCTACTACATGACACCAGGCCTGCATATTATTTGTTTCCCAAACTTTAAAGAACGTTTTTTAAATGTAAGGAATTAAGAAAAAATTAGCCAGAAACACAGCTTTTATGTTGATCTACAAAGGAAAAATATTCCAACAAAAGGACATAAGAACACACATCCCTAAGGATGGGATAACTTGAAACCCATTCCAAGTTTTTCTTGCACATTTATCAGTGGAAAGGTAAAGTGGTAGCTTAAAGCCAGACAATACAACTGTTCAAATTTTCACTTACTTGGATACAGAATATCAGCAATCTCAAAGTCGTTCACCCGGCAGATGGGCAGAAATGAGTCCCTTTACAGAAAGAATATCAAAAAGTGAGTTGAGCTACACTGATCCATGGCCACAAACACCCCATTTTCTGAGATTTCTGGATGTTTCCCCCAGGCTGCAGGACCAAGGCAAGCCCACTGCAGTGCGGAGCCTGCAGCCGCACAGGCGTTGTGCAGTGCCAAGGACGCCATCGACTCTAGTGAATAGGCCCTCCCAGCACCCCAGACTCCAGAACTTGAAACCCTCCACGAAGCTGCTGAGGGCCGCCATTAACATGGCCTCTGAACTTCAGTGGACAGCACCCGGAGAAATGCCAGAGGTGAAGGCAGTTCTGCCTGGGGGAACCTGTACTTCTGAATGTACACGGGGGAGAGAAGAGGGAGATGACAGAACTCCTCCCCCCAAAAAGGAATGTCATTAAAAGGGTTTAACACCAAGCAAATATGAAAGCAGATAAAGAAAGTGAAATGGGGCTTTACTCACAGATGAATGAATAAGTTGCTGACTGGTAAAAAGCCTTCCATTATGTGTGGATACATGACTTCGGTGTTCACGGGCATCTGCGTTAGAAAGCCACAAAACGTAAGCCACACTTCAACTAAACAAGTTTCTTCAACCATAAACCACAACAAACCCAGATCAGAGTTGAGATCAAACCCTGACAACCTGTCATTAAATCTGAAGAAACAATGTAGGTCCAACTACTAAGCTCCAGCTGACGTTAGTGCCTCTGAGGACGGGTACACATGGGTGCTGATAAAGACTTAAAAGATGGAAAGATGGAAGGCGACCACAAGCCACCACTGTGCATCCAGCACCACGCTGGGGTTTTCATCTTCTGATGTTTACAAGGGCCTGTTTACAAAGGGCTGTCCCTTTTAAAAGACGAACTACAATTGGCAAGTGTTCATTGTAAAAGGGAGCTGTCTTTGATTTTCAAACAGATAAGCATCATCTTGATGAGACTCCAAACACACATTGTCAGTGCACCTTCAGATGATGCCCTGATGACGAAAGTGGTCCTTCCTACTAGAAACAGCTAGGTGGCCAAGAGCTCAGCCGCCTCATTTCCAGCATCTCATTCTCACTGTGTCTGCTCTTTTTACCTGGAAGTCCTTCCTGAGAAGAGAGCCCTGCCCATGAGCACTCTGCTGAGTCTATGGGTCTCAGAAGACCTATAAACCTGGGCACAGTCTCTGACCTCCAGGGGTTGTTCAGGGCTTCCACTGGGGTTTCTGTCTTACTACAGCTATCCACATAAACCATTAATACGCCTAAGATTCCTTCGCTAGTGACAGTGATTTTATACAAGCCTTCGAATGTGTCAAAAATAGTCGAGATTTCCTTAAAAGGTAGTATGTATGCGAACAGGGAACTGCAGCAACCACAAACTTACCATGTAAAAATGCTCCAGTCGAATGCCATAGACTATCTGTAAGGACCTCATGTAGATCATGTGCAAGACTTCGGGCTGCAACGGAAAGGAACTTTCAATACTCCCACACACGACCCCTGCGCTACATCACTACCACCACCGTCCAGTGCCACACAGTGAACACAGAGGAGAGGGAGACAACTGTTCCATCTTGAAATGCTTCACGAGTCTTCAGATTTTAAAATCCCTTACAATCCACATTAGTTGCTCAAGTGCCAAAAATGGTCAAGGAGGGCAGCTGCTTAAGGACAAACACACTTGCCTAGGTCAGATTCAAGCCTTCCTGATCCCAGGCAATGGAGGCAGAGGGCTAGTTCACCTTTCAGAACAGCTGGCTGCCAGGAATGTGCAGATGTGTCCCAACACTGAATGTAGGTCTTGGAAAAGACCATGAGAAATCTTGTTGTTGCCTTAGACATTAAGATGCGGGGGGGAACGGTGGCAAGAAGGGAGGAAGGACAGATAGCATGAAGGGAAGGGAGGGGTGGGGTCGGGGTGAGGGGTAAAAATAATAACAGAATGTGTGACAGATACCATTGCCCTGTGTACATGCATGAACGCACAGATGGTGTGACTCTACTTTGTGTACAACCAGTGAAACAATAGCTGTACTCCATTTGTGTTCAATGAATCAATAAGTAAATAAAAAAAAAAAAAAGATTTTTTGGGATCCAAAGTTTAAGAGACCACTTAAAACAAGGGGTATAAATTCAATGTGGAAATGCAGAATTTTAAAAATCTTATCTTCTCAATTAGTAGTTCCCAAATGTTGGCCTGTGAACCTGTTCTAATCTGTATTATGAGCAGAAAAGTGAGAAATACAGAGAAAATGTACTTTTTCATAAAGTTCAATTTACTCAGCTGAAGTCCTGTCATTTACTCTGAGTTGACTCCTCTCATTTTTAAGAATTAAAGGATACTGAGTCCAGCCAGTCCAGGTTCCACACCATGGAACCAGGCTTCCCTACGTTGTCACTGCAAGGTAACACTAAGACTAGAGGAGGACTCTGGGACGCTGTGACACATATGCAGTCCATTTCTGCATTTAATAACTGAACATGCAAGGAAGGATGCCTGTCAAAGCAAGTCAACTCTCTCCTGGGGCATAATGCAAGAAGATTAATCTGTAAGATTCCAAGGGGGTAGTTTCTAAGCATTTCCTGTGGTGGGAAGCCACTTGGAATAAGTTCCCCCAAGCCCTGCCAATACATGAAACCCTCACACCACACTCCAATAGCAATAAAAAATTTAATATCCTTGAATATATGTATGATTTAAAAGATTTTTTTAAGACAACAACCATATTAAAAAACTGAATTCCTAATGGGAAGGCAGAGTCGTCCCACATATAAATTTAATGCTTTATAAAATTACACTAGCTGAAATTTTCCTCCATATTAAAATTGACGTGTCTTTCCTGACATGGCATGGTGACCTACTTGTTCTCTAACACCAATATCTACTTGCAAACACGATCACATTTTACCTTGGGATTTGGATAAAGGTCATTCTTGGAGAGGTTTTTACCATCAGCTCCTGTCAGGATCTTATTACGAATATGAACCACAAGCTCAGCAACATTATATCTGGGAAAAGACAAAGTTTCCATCTTGGGACTTGTAGTCTGAAGGAAGAAAGACAAAGATTAGAAATGCAAGCAGTAGTTCTCATTGCCTGGAACTTGATAATCAGTAAGAACAAAACAAGTCAAGTGAGCTAGTGACAGACAGTAGTGCTAGCATCAAATATTTTAGTAAGATAAAGACAAAGATGTATATCCCAAATAAATTGTACCTCCCGGCAATAGTCATTTTCTGCTAATTTTCCTAATGCTGCTCTCTATTCTCTCCATATGGGAAAGAGGATTTTGTTTGAACAGACAAGTGGGAAATCATGTGTTTCTTCTTTCACATTTGAGGGGCCAGAGGTTTTAACAAAATCAATTCTAAGAATTCATCCCCAAAGCACACCACAAGGTGCCACCACCAAAAGCTATATATAAGTGATGGTGACACAGGGAAGGGAAAATATCATAATCTATCCGACATTCTGTTCATTACACACACAATGAGATGGCTCCTATAAGATGCAAGTCAGGGAGACGTCAGGAAGAACAGGTGCTGCAGTTGGCAGACACTCCCATTACCAGAGTAAGAACTTTAAAAAACAAAACAAAACCCCCTTTTCCCTAATGAGTTCCTATGGTTAGTCCTGTGTCCCCCTAAAGTGGCAGTTCTCACAGTTCTGCACCCCCTGCTCTTGCAGGCTCATCTGCTGGGAGACATCTGCTTGTCAGGCCAGGAGTAGGGATGCAGCTGGAATCTAGTCAGTGGAGGTGGGGACACTGCAAAGCGTCCTACAACATCTAGAGTGGCTCCTCATAACAAAGAATTATCCCAAATGCCCACGGGCTGGGGTGAAGAAAGCCTTTTCCAGAGCTTGCATCATCCTGTGGCAATGTCCTGAGATTTCACCTACAGAATTCTGAAGCTACCTGGAGATTCCGTAAGCTAGGACCTGTCATCTCTTCACCAAGAAGAAGGGCTCAGCCTCTCACTTCAATACTTGTTTAATTGCCCAGAGACCTCCCCTTCCCACAATGCCCCAAGAAAGAAGCCAATGTGGACAACCAATGTGAACATACTCAACTTTACAGACCGCTGATAATCTGAAATGGCCCACAATTCTGGGTATCTTGTATTTTCAGGTTCTAATGTTTCTTAGAATATTAGGATTAAAAAGAAGTTCTGGCAATTAGCCTGGCTAAACTAATTTTAAAAGATGATTTCAAATCTGAGCCCTTGAAAGCATCACAGTAGTCACTCTCAAGTAGACTCATTTCCAAATTAAGGGAGTTTTCCAAGAACTGTTTCTGCCCCCATATTTCCTCATACTGAAAGTAGAGGATGAACCCCCTACTCCCTGTCTAAGAGGCACAGGGGATCTGGACTAGCATGCTTCAGATCAACACAGCCAGTTAAACCTACATGTATTTCCTTCCTTTTGTCCCACTCTGCCTGCTCTTAAAAAAAAGCTTCCTCACCAGACCCCTCTGAAGATGCAGGCTGGAGTCAGAAGGGTCTTCTGCTCTTTCTTGAAGTTGGCTTTGAATAAACCTTTTTCCTGCCAAGGGTACTCTAGTTTTGTGGCGCTTGAAGCAGTGAAGCCAGCCATTCACTCCATACTGCAACTTCCATCAGGGCAACGTTTTCCACCTCAGAGTGGCTCCCATCATTGCAGAACTCTCCGCATGCTGTAATGTCTGTTGTGACAGTTTAGTCATTGCCTTGATTTCTATTTACCACAACTACACAGACTATATCAATCCCTGTTTAAATGACACTTCTTTCAAAATGTGAAGACAATCATCAGGTTATGCTAAGCCCTCTTCTTCAAGAATAATTTCTTCACCTAAGAGCCCAGTCCTTCCAACCATGAGCGGAAAAAAGTAAACTTCCCTACTCTCCTAACTCAACATCAATCAACACTGGCCTCGTGACCAGACTGGGGTGAGCAGTGCCCCCACACACAAAGCAAGCAATCAGGTGTGCAGGTGGCACCAGCTAGGTGTACACTAACTGAATTCACACTACGTACCAGAGACAGAATTACATCCCATAGGCTGAGGGCTCAGACTGTCCCCCGAGTACACATGCCAATCAGAAATCCCAGATCATTTCACCTGTGCTTCTAACCAACTTGCTATATAGTGGGGTTCAAACCATCTCCTCTTTGGGTTCAGTTAATTTGCCAGACAAACTCACAGAACTCAGGGAAACACTTAGGTAACAGAAGCTTGCCTGTTTTAGCAAAAGCAGCAACTTCACTTAGGCCTACAGATGCCCCGTGAATAACTAAAAGCAGGATAAAGTTTGGCATCTCTGCCTTCATTTTGCACCTGTCAATCCCTTATCACCTTAAACTTTGATCTGCTCAGATAGGTATATAAATCATTTAGGAAGTATTTACCTAAAAACTGGTAATACAAGGTTCATTAGCCCTGGATTTATCTAACCTTGTCCCCTTCAAGATTTGAAGCATCCAGCTTCACACCAGGAGTGGCACTTGCAAGTCTCCTTGTCCTACAGAGCCCATCCTGTGCTGCAGTTGTGTCACTCCAGGATGAGACTGACTCACCCTCTAGGTAGGAGCAATCAGGTCATGGAAGCAGAGCTACCCCCTTACAGGATCCCAGGTCCTAAGCAACAAGTGGAAATCAGACTTCAGGGATGAAGACTTCTTGGGAGCTCCCCTGTAAAGCCAGAACTGAGAGAATGAAGGACCAGGCCAATTTGACTAAGATGGCTGCCCTATTTCTTTCTCTGTTTAAACCTAAAGCTCCTGTCGACAACAGGAAGACAGGTCTGAGATGCTGGATACTACGCTGCCTTCCCAACGTGGCCATAGAAAGCTTTTTCCTGCTTTTCACCATTCCCACTTCTGCTTGGTTTTGGGGTTGAAATCCAGTTTGTTGGGACCCCAGAGTGTGGCCTAGGACTCCCAAAACACTTACTAGTTAATCATAAAGGAATATTACAAGGAATGGAACACCAGATGAAGGGACAGGCAGGGTGAGGTATGAGGGAAGGAGACACAACCTCCAGGAAGCTCCAAGGGATAGTCATCAGGAGCTCCTCAAAACCAATCTTTCTAGGTTTTATGTAAGCTTTATCATGAGACATGATTGGTTACATTACTGGACACTGGTGATCTGTTTATTCCGAGATTAGAGGTGGGGCTAAAAGTTCTAATGCTCTGAGCCTGCCTAGGTTCTTCAGATGAAAGCCCATCCTGAAGCTACCCTGGGGAAACCAGTCCTCAGTCAACTGCTAGCACACAAAAGGTCACCTATCACTTTGAAGACTCCAAGGATTTTAGGAGTAGTGTGCCAGGAATTCAGGATGAAGACCAACCACATATTGCAAAATTATACCCTCATACTTGCCTTCCTCTAAAATATTTTCTCAATGTCCTCCTAAAGCATAATGCCCAACCTTAACACAACAATCCAGATATGACTGGCCCAGGGCAGAGTGTTAATAGTAAGGAGCATCTTCTGCTGGACTACGAATGTAGCACACACAAATATGCTTCTGATGGACACGGAGAACTTCCTCAGGGCGACCCCTGTACCAGCTGTATTTCCCATGCTCCTCCTGAGTACTTGTAGCTTAGACAAGGGTATTTCCTACTACTGAATTTCTCAACTGCAAACGTGAAGATCACTTTAGGCAGACTCGGATCCCTCCCATATTAGATGTCCCTGTCAGTTTAACTGTGGGAAAGCAGAACATCCTATCCCGGGATACTTCTGTGCCATTATTTCAAGATGATTTTGCAGAGAAAATGTAGACTTCTGTCGGCAAAGACATGGCTCTACAAAGCTGTCCCTCTGTAAAAAGTCCATAAGCACCTACAGAGTAAATTCGGAAGAAGGTGGAGGTATTTCTACGGTGGCTATTAAGGGGAAGATTCTACCACAAAGCAAGACAGCCAACAGCCCTCGCTTGCTGTCCCCTCTCCCCTTGGGCCTCCAAAGCCTCTGCCCGCCCCCAAGCCAAGGCCCTTTCCCCCTGCTGAGCTCTTTTCGAACCTCCACAGTCCGGCCTCCGGGGCGCAGGCACGTCGCAGAGGGCGGCCCCGGGCGGAGCGGCTCTGACCCGCAACACAGGCCGGGAGCAGGAAGCGGCCGCGGCCCCTCGCTCGCCCGCAAGGCCAGGACGAAGCTTCAGACACTCCTTTCGCCAGCGGCTGAGCAAATCCGACTCGAGAGACTCAACAAAAGCACACGCGCGCGGCCGGGTCCCTGGACTCCCGCCTCCGCCCGCAGGAGACCTGCCCGCTTACCTGCAGTGGCCGCCAAGCAGGCCCCTCCGCGGAACGGCGCCGACAGCCTACCAAGTCAGCGTCTACCGGTGCTTTTTCAAATTTGCCGCTCACAAGAAGTCCCGGCCCTTCCGGCGCAAGTCCCGCCCCTTCCTGGGCAGCGGTAGCCGACAAGCACCAAAAGACCCCACGCTTACGGAAGCCAGCAGGGAACAAGAGACCCCGGCTCGCGGGAGCGGCGGGCCCACAGACCCGAGGCACAGCGGATACTGCCCAGGTCAAAGGAGAACGCTGGTCTGGCAGGAAGAACCACCCGGCACGCAGTCGGCACCCGATCGGAAACTCGATCCCGCCGGAAGCTCGACGCGGCAGCTGAGGGACTGCCTGGCCGGGCGGAGAACCTGGTCCTTGAGCGAGCCGCACAGCCGCGGGGTGCTGCCTCCGCACCGCCGGAAGCTCTGCGCCCGGGGAAGGGTCGGCCTCCGTGCAGTGAGCGCCTGTGCTTGGGGCTCAGGTGGAGCGGGCCCAGTGCACGGGGTCCAGGAGCAGCGGGCCCTCCTGCAGGGCCTCAGGTGGAGCGGGCCAATATGTAGGGGGGCCAGGTGTGAAGAATCCACGTGCAGCAGGTCCAAGTTCGTGAGCCCAAGTGCCGGAGTCCGAGTGCGGCAGGCCCAGGTGCATGAGGGACTAGTCCTAGTGGAGCCCCCTTTCCTGACAGCCCCTCTGTTCATCCCCGCATTCTCCCCCTCCTCTAAGCTGTTACAGCTTTACCAGATGGGTGGGTTGCATTCTTCAAAGAAGGGGCTCCATATCTATTTTGTAAGAGCAAGTGCGGAAACGTACATTCATTACAAGTTGTGATCTTTCAGCTGAAGACGTGTGGTCCTGTTGTCAGAGGAAAAAGCAGTTTCATTGAGGTTTGCACACCAGAGGGCATGGTAGAGCTTGCATCCCGCTCCTCGCTGCAGCAGTAGGTGGGGAAGCGCCTGTGTCGGGTGTGTTCACGATTGAATGACTTGAAAAGTACTGGAGAGAGGTCCAGGATTGTCCATGGTCTCTAGTAAAGTGCCTTGAGAATGGCGGATGCTTGGCAGATGCCTGAACTGTTGTTGAAAGTCTCGATGAGAACTGAGTGACTTTCGTGAAAGCCAGGATAGATGGGGCCATACGGAGGGAAGTGGTGGAGGAGGGGAAAGCAAGACTTGCAATGGAAATTGTTACTACAATAATGTTGCTGTAAATGTGACCTTGTATTAGTATTAAAGTTCTTATGAAAAACTTCATTTAAATGATCTTAGTTACAAGGATGAATGACTTTTTCAAAACATGGTTGCATGATGTGGTCTGTGAGATGAAGGGTGGAACAACGATTCTCTAGACTTTTGTCATCACCATAGAAACACCACCCAAAATTAAATCCCAGTACCAGGATTCTCCTCAGCATACAGTGGGTTCACGCCCTGATAAACCCATTGACAATACTCCAAGTGGGAAGTGTGCTTGACACACCCAACCTTAGCCACCTAGTAGGCTGCCATTTTTCCCTGCCTGATCCTGGGGCAGATGGCTGAGGTTCGCTGCCTCTCCCAGCTTGGAAAAGGAGTGCCGTGCAGCATACTGCTGGTCTGGGAACAAGTCAGATTCGAGGTGTGGTTTCTATTGAATGTGAATAGTTTTGCACTTCATGAAGTCTAAACTCATAAAGGAGCCATGGTAAGTCAAGAACATCCGGTTTTTTCTCAGCATCCTATTTTTCTGCTCCTTTATACCTCTGTATACCACTGTATCAACAAGTCCCTTCCAACTTCCCTGTCAGCCCTCCTGACATGACTTCCCTTCGCAGCCTGGACTACATGATTTATCAGCATCTGAACTGCCTGCGTCTGAGGCTGCTGACCCAGGTGCTGTCAAGCTCGAACCCTGAGTCTGCATACCAAGCCCAGTCTCCAACTTCAATTCTCCCTGACTTTAAACAAATCCTCAGTTTTTTGTTTGAGTGATTTCTTATAAATTGATCCCTTTCCAACCTCTTCAACTCTATTAGATGGTGACCAGAGTAATCTAAAAAACATTTTTCAAGCACTTAATACACATTGGTATCTGCAGTGCTGTTCCCTTTCTAATTTGAATTCCATGTCCCCTTCTAGATTGTACTTCAGAGAATGATGATAAACCTGTAAAGGCTGAGCAGACCCTTGAGTGACAGGTGGGGGCACTGGGTCAGACCATGAGAACCTGGGACATCAATGCAGGTGGCATTCTGGGTAACTGGTGCTTTATGCAAGTCTCTTCCCTAAGTGACCCAAATGGTTGTTTCTGCTTTGTTTTTAGCAGATCACTGAAGGTGAAAACTGGATTAAGCTGGTCTAATGTGGAAACAGGAATACCAAGACATAAACAAGCCTTGGAGACAGGGACACTCTTTGCTACTTTTATCTACAGCTCAGCCCAATCCTAGACACAGGCTGGCTTCAGTGCCTCCTCTGATGGAGTGCCATTTCCTGGCTTAGGTTCCTAGAGGCAAAGTCATTTGGGAGGCGAGTGGAGATTCGGCTGTGGACAGACGGCCTCAGAATGTGTGCCTTGGCCATGTGCAGGTACATGTGAGGAGAGGTCTGAGGTGGATTCTGTGAGCCTCTTGTAGTTGATTTTCCATATCATTCATTAGATTTGGGAAGTTTGCTGATATTATGTCATGGAGAAGGTTGAGCATTCCTTTGGTTTGTATCTCCACGTCTTCATCTATTCCAGTAAATCTTAAATTTGGTCTTTTCATGATGTCCCATATGTCTTAGAAGTTCTGTACATGGTTTCTTATCATCTTCTCTGTGTGGTCAGCTTTATTTTCAAGAGTATATAGTTTGTCTTCATTGTCTGAGGTTCTGTCTTCCAAGTGGGCTAGTCTGTAGGTGATACTTTCCATTGAATTTTTAATTTGGTTTACTGTTTCCTTCATTTTGAGGTTCACTTGATTCCTTTTTATAATCTCTGCCTCTTTATTGAAGTGATCTTTTACTTGTATTTTCTCTCCAATGCCATACTTTATTTTGAAGATCCATCTATGTATTTTCTAAACTCTATCTCTGATATTTCTTCTGAGTTGTCTATGGATTCTGTTGTTGGAAGGAACATCTTGGTTTGTTTGAGGCACTTTGCTCCCTTGTTTTCTCATGTTGTTTGTGTGTCTTCTCCTCTAGTGGTGTGGAGTTGAGGCAGTACAGATTCTACCCTGTTGTGTCCCTGAAGGCTTCCTGTACCTCACCTGCAGGTCCTGGCTGTTGTCCCAAAGTGGCAGCAGCCGCGTGTAACCAAACCTGTGGGTACTGTGACAATGGACTTCCAGGCAACGGCAGGTAGCAGGTGATCCACTGGCAGTCTTTGGGTGGTCTGCAGGATAATGTCAGATGATTGGCGGGTGGACATTGGGCAGTGGGCAATGGGTAGGTAAGAAGCAGACAAACGGGCAAATGGCAGATGATAGATGCCAGTCAGTGAGCGATCCACACTCAAAAAGCAGGCAATGTACTGGCAGATGGTGGGTGATTGTGGTGGATGAATAGGGTAAACAGCAGGGGATCAGTGGGCAGCGATAGCTGCCTCACAGAGAAACCGTGTTTCCTCTACTTGAATCCAGAGTTACAGAGCAACAAGGAGCACAGCCTCCCTCTAGTCCACCATCCTGGATGGGCCCGCCGAGTCACGGCAGAGTCCAATTTGGAAGAGTGAAGAAGTGAGAGTCTGATCTCAGACATGGAAGCTTCAGTCAGCCTGTTCAAGAAGAGTGGAGCTTGCATCTGCCCTGAGGGAGATTCTTTGCATTCAAATTTACAAAGGTGTGTGGTGATGCATACCTGTAATCCCAGCAACTCTAGAGAATGAGGCAGAAGGATTGCGATTTCCAGGCCAGTTTGCAAAACTTAGGGAGACCCTGTATCAGAAATAAAAAGGACTAGGGATATATTCAATGGCAAAGCACCCCTGGATCACCCAGTACCAAAAAGTAAAGTTTATATTACACTGAAGTGGCGGACTTGTGTCTGTCTCCACTGCTGCACAGACTAGTTCTCAGTGACTTGGTGCCTAGTGTCTCACACTGCCTGGTCCCTCCTGGCTGTCTGTTCAGTGTTATTGAATTGAATGGAACTGCTGTTTATTTTTATTTCTTCCTTTTGCTATTGGGGATTGAACCCAGGGTTGCTCAGCTACTTGACTGAGCCACATCCCAGCTTTTTAAAATTTTTTATTTTGAAACAGGGGCTCACTAAGTTGCTGAGGCTGCCTTCACACTTGCGGTTCTTCTGGCTCAGCCTCCAGCATTGCTGGATTGCAGGTGTGTGCCCCATACCTGGCCAAACCCCTCCTTCTTAAACGTGGTGCATCCACAGGGGCAGGTTAGCTTCAAAGAGCTGTACTTTGTATGCTTTGGTTCTTTTTGCTCTCCACCCCCATGCGCTTATGTTTCCTATAAGAAATAAAGGATAGCTAAGTATTTCTGTTTGTACAGACTTAAAATTGAAAACTTGAACTATGGTCTTCCCATTGAAGAGTGGGGTGTTGTAAGGAGATCCAAGGTCATAGGAGTGTTCTGACCCTATCACATTATTGATAGATTTGTAAATTCCATGGTGGCATCTTTGATACCCTCATCAGACTCACTTATAGGAATCATGAATGATCGCTACTGATGCCTTAATTAACTGTTAACCATGAAGAGCGGTCTGAAGTGAGATTATGATCACATTTTTTATTAGGGGCATTATTTGAAATTCTTGAAACTGTGCATCATGAGGTGTGAAAGCACAGGACTGCCATAGTTCTGCAACTGCCTGATGTGGCGCATGTGCCCCCTGTGGGTGGTGTCAGGGCTCCTGACCTTACAGGTAACCTTTAATATGCAAAACCCTTCTTTGCAAGTGTCTGATAGCCTCTGTACACCTTCACTGCACCTCATTTTGAGTGACTAGGTCAAGATTCGTAACGCTTTTTTATATTTCTAAATAAACTAGTATTGTGTGTAAGTTCTTGTAAATGGTTGGGGCCACAGACACACTGAAAATAGATATCTGCCTGGGAGATTGTAGGGAGGTGTTCGCTGGGTCAGGACAGTCCCTGGGCGGCGCTATTGTATCAGTGTCGACCTTACCCTTACGCTGAGAATTTCGGATTTTTAAAATATAAACAGTGATGGACATTGAACACAATGTTCTAGATGAGAAAAAATTAGTTTCTAATTTTATTGGCCTTAAAATACACATTCAGAGTTCTGACTCAAGAGGAAAAGAGCTGTGGATTCCAAGTGGCCGTCTGCCTTTCGTCATCCTGCATCCGCTGGCCTGTCCCCCGGCTGGGCCCTTCTTATCAGTGGTTTGGGAACCGGGCCGTGTGTCTGTGATACACTAAACGGGATCTTTGCTTAGGACACAAGTTGAATCTTCAGTGTGAAACCATAAAATCCCTGACCCCCACCAACTTGTGGTGAGCTCCAAACCCGCTCTCAGGAGGCTCGGCACCCTGTGTTCTGTCCTCTCCGCTCTCCTTCCTTTCAAGTGAAGCTCATGCTTTAATGACTTGGTACAGAGGACCTTAGGAGCATAACCACACAGACTGGGTATTGTTAAAAGTGTTTCCTCTAGGAGACATTTTAAATTTTAGATTCCATGTTTTGGATTTTTCCAATCTTGGTACTACCTCTGGTGGTGATTCCAATGATTTCAAGGGTGTTAGACTTTCAAGAAAAAAATATATGGATGTATTCTAATTTTACAATTAGTCATTTGTACCAGTCCTGGAGGCTGGGAAGCTGCGTGTGTGGCTGTGGACCCAGAACCTGAAAGTCAGCCTGCTGGCTGTGTGCTCACGAGGAGGGGTGAGCATGCCTCCAGTCCCACTGATGAGCCTTGGCCTGGCAGCTTGACCACCTTCCCCCACTACAGTCACCCTGGGGTTTAGGACCTTAACATGAGTTTGGAGAGACAGTTTCCCGCCACAACAGAAGGGGAAGTTAAGACGTGAAGCCAGTGGGAAGAGCACGGGTCAGAGAATGCTGGGAGGGTGCCCTTTCACTTCAGAATAGCGACCAAGGAAGGCAGCGGCTAGAGGCAGCCCCTGCTGGACAAGGCCGTTCCTTTGGCTTGGAAAAGGGAAGAGGCAGAGAGAAGCAGCAGAGCGTGGAGAGAGGCTCCCCAGGAGGAGGCCTGGGAACTGCAGGACGGGGTCCTGGAGAGAGTGCTCCCCTGCTGTGCGGCCACATCTGGAGCACCTGGAGAGCTGCTTCCCTGTGTCCACGGAACTTCCCAAGCCCAGATCCTGACTCAGCGGGTCTGGGGTCAGGTCCAAGAACTTGAGTTTTGAAAAGCTGGCTCCACACGCGACGTTGACACCGGAGCCGGTGGAGAGAACAGGACAGAGCTAAGTGGGCAGGCAGGCCCGGCACTCCTGCCCCAGGCCCTGTGGCGCCCCCTCTGTCTCAGCCTCCCCGCTGTGGGAGCTGCAGCAGGTGGAGCCCGTCTAGAACAGCAGAACAGCGGGGCGTGGCGGCTGGCTGGCTGGGCTGCCACCGCGCTGCAGGCTGGGCCACGGCAGAGCCCTTGTCTGCTCTGGAGCTGGAAGTCCAGGATCAAGATGTCAGCTGGCCGACTGCTGCGGGCCGTGGGACGCCCCTGTTGCAAGGTCACTTGATGGCGTTGCTGACTTATAGATGTCCCTCTCCAGTCTCCCTCTCACCTGGCGCTCTGCTGAGCATGTGGGTGTTCATACGAGCGTGCAGGTCCACGTTTGCCCTTTGTACAGGACACCAATCGTACTGGATAGGCCCAGCCTAAGGCCTCATGTTAACTTGATTACCTGTTAAATACCCTGTTCCCAAATGCAGCGACATTCTGAAGTCGGGTTAGAACTTCAGCGTCCACCTCTTCTGACAGACACAATCCAGCCCATAAAGAATGGTTACCAGCATCTTAAGCCCAAAGCCTTGCAGGATCTGTGAGCAGCCTGAGGGTTCAAGCCAGGACACATGTACCTGCCCCTCAGAAAAACAGCCTGAGGCTCTCAGTCTTCTTCCTGGTTGAGCACTAATCACTTAGGGACGTGCTGAGAGCAGTTGGCTCACTTCATCTTTCTTAGAAATAGCTCTTCAAAAGCACTATCTGGGTTCCTTCACAGAGAGCAAATAGAAAGGTAATTGAATTGGTGATGACCTCAGAGGAAAGTAAGGTCCCACCTGACAACAGATTGTCCTGCCTTACCTACTGGTTGTCCTTTCTGTAGGTCTGTGTTTCTTCCCCCGCCCCTTTTTTTTTTGGCGGTGCTGGGGATTGAACCCAGGGTCTTGTGATTGTGAGGCAGGCACTCTACCAGCTGAGCTGCATCCCCAGCCCTTAGGTCTGTGCTTAGCGAGTGTAGGAAGATAAACTTGAAACAGAGTAACAGTTGAGAAACAGCTTGGAAGTGCACACAAGCCCTGAATTGCTGATGCCATGCTGGTTTTTGAAGGGGTTGAAAAGGTTGAAGAGGAAGACGAAGGCCTCAGCCAGTTCTGCAGGAGGCTACACTGTAGGCTCGGGAGGCCCCAGGGCCACTGTCTGATAGCTGCACTCTGTTAGCCACTGAGGACTAGTGTCCTTGCTCAACAGCCACTGACTGAGAGGACAGTGGAGCGAGAGGGTTCACGGTGGAGGGAGAAGCAGTGCGGGAAGAGCTCCTCGGGCTCCTTGCAGAGCTCCCATGGCACACAGAGGAGCCGGGCGGGAGAGGGCTCAAGGGCACTTGGCAGGGACAAGGTGCCTGCTTCTGGGTCAGACATCAGAAGAGGGAGGTTTCCACCCCGAGCTGGCACTTGTGGAGCTTTACGGCAAGGTGACATCCTCCAACACCACCTATGCACCTTGATCATACGCAACAAAATGTTCTGGAAAAAAGAGTGTCGGAGGGGAGTGGTCACGTCCTCTCCCTGTGCCTCCGACGAGCAGCACAGGCCTGCAGGGTGCTCCGAAGCTGCTCAGGCATCTCCGCAGGCGTGGTGGTCAGGGTGGGCGAGCGTGGTCAGAGCACAGCTGCATACCTCGGATCCTGCAGCTCCGGAAGACGCCCCGGAGCGATTTGCCGGGGAGCACTTATGTAACTGAGCCTTTCTTTGTTTTCACTGGTGTTCCAGATCCACATTTGTAAACTCACAGGCTTGTTTCCAGTTAGATAAGCGTGACCTTTCCCTCCTCCAGCTGCGTCTCCCAGACTGTCTCAGGGTTGCCTCTCAAGGCACCGCAGTCGTACCCGACTGCTGGAGAACTAAGACTGAGGCGAAGCAAGGCCAGGAAGCTCGTGCAGGTCACACACAGTCCATCCAAGGACTTGGCCTAGGACTTGATGCCCTGGGTGCTTTAGCACTGGGAGGCTCTTTGAATTCACGATGGGATGGAGACGCTGACAGGCTGTGTCTCTAGGCCTAGGCCTGAGGTCAGTCGCATTCAGGACAGAGAACTCTGGGGCGTGACGTCAGGCAGGAGGAGAGCAGGTCACGCTGGAGTGCAGTGGGAGGACCTGCCCTACCCAGAGGTGAGGTTCAGAACTGGCCCTCCCTCCCATGCTTTCTGCCAGCGTGGGCACCCCAGAGGCGGCCGACATCCATCGCCCTGGAGCCAGTCCCTGGGGTGCTCTGCCCCTCTTCCACCTTGCTGCCTTGGGAGCAGCAGAGCCCCACCAGACTCACGTGTGGGCATGGGGTGGCTTGGCAGCTGTGCGGGGTGCCTGCCCGTGCGCTGACGCAGTCTGAGCTCTTCTGAAGGAGAAAACCCGCAAGGCTCGTTCAGAAAGGCTGGTCTTTGCCACCTCTCAAAGCCACTCCTAAAATCGACCCAGTAAACTTTGACTTAGGACCCTGGAGACACCGCAGGCGGAAGGGAGCTGTGTCTTCTCGCCCTTCAGGCAGGAAAGAGCAGCATGGACCCACCAAGGGAGGGGTGCACCCTGTACTCAGAGGCGTGGTGCTGGCCAGGGGACGCAGAGTCCATGGGTGGTGCCTGCACCTCACAGGCTCACGGAGGGAGCTGCTCCTTGGAGACGCAGTCATCTCGTGTGTCCCCTGACCCCTGTCTGCTTGGCTTCCCAAGTCCACACCTGGCACAACTGGTCAGCCCTCAGTCTCCACCAGTGCAGCACGGCCGGCTGTACTGATGCCACAGCCGTTCTTTCTGAAACAGTAGCTTGAGCTCCCTCTTCCCTCCTGCAAAACCCATGTGGCTTATTTCTTGATCTAGGTTCACTAACAGCAGGTTATTTCCCTACTTTAGAGTCACATGTTTTACGTAGGATCTGTGCTTCTTCCCTATTCAAAGTGCACCTAGGCGAATCTCACAGTAAGCGGGATTTCCTGCTGAGGTTTGCAGGCAGGACGTAGCACTTACACACAGGGTGACCCCAGCAGCTCACTGTAGTTGTCCAAGGGGGTTGCAGGCAACTTTTGGGTAATTCTTCATGCTCTTGCATGTTTCCTAAACCACTTTAATATACTCAGATTACTTAAATAATTAAAGCAATGTTTGAAATGTTTGTGCATTCACTAGTTTTTTTTGAAATAAAGAAAAATTCTCCAGAGTAGATTATAATTGGAGAAACTAGTCTAAGGGAGGTTTCTGCTTTCCGTCAGAATATACTTTCCGTGTTACTAACGCCAGCTATTTCGCCGCCCGACTGGAAATCGATGGTGAAGCAGAGGCACAGCGGTCTCAGAGGCTGCTGTCGGCACAGCCTGTGAGCAGAGCCTGGGCGGGAGTGTCCTCTATCCTCGGTACAGCTGCAGCTGAGCGTCCGTCGCACGATGAGACGGCCGTCTGTGTTGGACCTTCCAACAATTCCACATCGACTGGAACAGGGACGGTGGGCTCTGGAGTGAGCCAACCCAAACGCTCCCAGCAGTGAAGCCATTTCCTCCTGGGGTCCCAGGTCCTCGCGCTGGCACAGCCATGGTGTCCACTCACATTCGTAGCGAAGCTGCACAGCCGCTGCGTGAGGCAGCAGGCAGTGGTGTGGCCCTCAGAAGACCCGTCTTCATGTGCACTGGGTGCCTGGGACGGTCCACGGTGCTGCGGCCCACACGGGTTCAGCGTCCGCCCAGCGAGGGAACCACTGCAGGTTGACCTCTTCTGTCATTTTGAATCATTAATTTCTTGTAGTTGCTGTTTATAAACAGAAGTTTTGCATTTTTCTCCCTAATCCTAAACCCAAAGAATTCTAATCCAGTGATATTTCTTCTTATAATACTTGGTTTAGGACGATACTTAATATTAGGTAGAAGCCAGTTTTAGATTGGCCAGTGTCACAGAATATCAGATATACCCCTTTGCAGTGAGGTCAGGAGAGAGGCAGAGAGGTCAGGAGAATCGCCTTTTGGACATTTCTGTTTGACTATGGAAGCCCTAATGTCTGAAATCTTGGACACTTACATTTATTTCTGAGCTGCTGGTGGGGGCCGCTTGCCGGGGAGAGAGGAGCGTAATATGAACTAGGATTTATTAGAACGAACACCTCTGCTGCCGACAAATAAAGGCAGCACTCGGCTGCTCTAAGGAGGCAGCGCAGAGCACGTGCTGGACACCTGGCTCGGCAGACAGTAACGACACTCTGCAGAGAAGGGCACAGGAAGGAGGTGGGCAGGGTGGCTGCGGGAGCAGGTGTGAATGGCCTGTGGCCACGGGAGCAGGAGCGACTGCATGGGCAGAAGGTCACACAGGAGCTGAGAGACGGCCGGCCCCAGTGTGGCATCCTAACCTGAAAAATGAGGTCAGATTAGCTCCAGGCAGTCGGTGAGCGTGCCCAGTGACACTTGGTCAAGAGGAACGTTACTTGGGAACATCAAGGAGGTGCAGGGACCACTGCCAGGGAGCCTGTGGCCAGGGAAAGACTGCACTCAACTGAATGCAGAAGGGCAGGCGGACTGTCAGCAGGAGCAGGATGGAGCCGTGGACAGAGACTACCAAACAGACATAGGGGAGGGGCTGGCCAGGCCAGGCCATCAGACACCACCGGGCAGCAGAGGAGGACCCTGATCAGAGAGCAGGGATGGGTGTTTCTGGCTGGCTGACCTTGCAGGGTTCTGTTGCCACACCTGGACCACAGCTGGGCCCAGCAGAGGTTCAGAACCTGACTAGGAATCTGTCAGATCCAGCGGCACAATTCAGGTTCATGCAGCAGAAATACATTAGCACTGAGCACCTATGACCTCAGAGTCTCAGAAACAAAGACCAGACAGCGGCAAGGCCAACCCGCTCTGGTGTCCGGCGCAGAGCTGCACTCTCCACGCTTCCCGTGGTCTCAGAGGCTGAGTGTGGGGCGAGCAGTCTGAAGTCGTGGAGAGGTCTGTCCAAGTGTGAGCAGTCATTGCAGGCGCTGCGATGGAGGGGTGCCTGCTGCCTGTGCCTCAGAGCTCCCACAGGCCCTTTCCGGGCAGGCGAGGCATGCCCAACCACACCAAGGAAGTAGGAAGGGCCTGCAGAAGGGCATGGCAGGCAAAGGCACAGGGTGCAAGCCACCGATGGGGAGGTGAGCCTGCCAGGAAGGGACAGGATCCAGGGCAGCCCCAGTGGCCCTGGGACTTCACCCCGCAGGACAGGATGGGGTAGAAAGAGGCGAGAACCAAAGAGCCCTTGAATGCAACTTTACTTGATGATGGGCTGTGGTAGGAAGGCAGCCGTGGGTTGGTCTGGGCGTGAGGTATCCCCCAAAGGCTCACGTGTGAGACTGAAAGACCCCAGCCCCATGTTCCCCGAGCCCATGACATAGGTCACTTCACCCCAAACCCTCCCCTGGGAAAGCTTCAGGAACTGATTTCAGAAACTGCACAAAGGTTGCTAAACTGGTAAACAGGAACAAAGTGGGTAAGGAAGTATGGGTCATCGGGTCCCGAGACCCGAACAAACAGCATGATAAGCAGGAATAAAGCGGGTGAAGAAGTACAGGTCATCGGGTCCCGAGCCCCGAACAAACAGTATGATAAGCAAAAAATGTGGAAATATAGTTCAAAAAAATAACTCTGCCCTTTAGGCGACCTATGTGCTGTATTTAATCTGTCCAATAAGAAACCTGTTGCTTACCGCGTGCAAAACCTGCCCTTTTACCCTATAAAAACCCTGTACCCCAAAGCCCGGTGTGCCAGTTCACCAAAGCTCCGGCTGAGGTTTTTCTGAGCACCCGCAGGCGCCTGTGTTCCAATAAACGCCTCCTGCTTTTGCAGCCAGCAGTGTCTTCGCGTGATCTTCCTTGGACAGGGGGACTTAGGGTCTTTCAAGACGATGCAGGAAGGTTCAGAGGAGAAAGGATTGGGTTTTTTTTTTTTTTTTTTTTTGAACCAGGGATTGAACTCAGGGACACTCGGCCACTGAGTCACATCCCCAGCCCTATTTTGTATTTTATTTAGAGACAGGGTCTCACTGAGTTGCTAAGGGCCTCGCTAAGTTGCTGAGGCTGGCTTTGAACTCGTGATCCTCCTGACTCAGCCTCCCAAGTCGCTTGGATTACAGGCGTGCGCCACCACACCCGGCCAGGATTGGGTTTTGAGAGTCTTGACGTAATCAGTGGATCAATCCCTGATGGGGTTAACTGAGTGGTGACTGGAGGCAGGTGGGGTGTGGCTGGAGGGAGTGGTTCCCTGGGAGCATGGCTATGGGATATATATTTTATATCTGGAGAGTGGGGTCTCTGCTTCCTGAGCACAAGGTGGGCTGTTTCCCTCTGCCACACTCCCCACCATGATGTTCAGCCTCACCTCGAACCCTGAGGAATGGAGTCAGCCTTCTATGGACTAAGACCTCTGAAACCGCAAGCCCTCAAATAAACTTCTCCTCTACAATTGTGCTGGTCAGATCATTTAGTCACAGCAGCAAAGAAGCTGACTGAAATAAGCCACTGCTGGAGAAGCAACTGGAGCAGCTCACAGAGGGGGACTGAGGCCTTGACCCAGGGGGACAGAAGCACCAGGAGGGCAGGTGGACCGGGAGTCTGAGGCTTCCAGGTGTCTGACGGAGCTGCTGCCTCCAGGATGGGCCTAAGTGCGGAGCAGAATAAGTCTGTTCAAATTAAACAAAAGCAAGTCTTGAGGCAGAGGCACCTGTGGACATTCGAGTCGATGTGTCCAGAAGGATCTGTGAGTCTCAGGTCCAGACAGTCAGACCAGGGGGACACACGAGGCGCGAGTCAGCTGGCGAGCGTGGATGAGACCTCAACACTGCACGAAGGGAGGACCGTCCACCTGCGTCCAGGCCAAGGAGGCAGACGCAGGCCGCACACGCACTGAGAAGGATCAGGCAGGAAGAAAGAATGAACAGCACATTCTTAGGCGCTGGAGGAGCGGCTGCGTTTCCACAGGTGGGGGTCCCTCACCTGGAACTGATTAGCGTGAGTGCGTGTGGTGGAATGTGGTGCCTCAGCCACAGGAAGAGAACGGAGCTCGCTGCAGCTCAGCGATCTCTGAGCTGCCAGAACGAGATGCCAGACCGGGTCGCTGAAGTGACGGGAATGCGTTCCACGCAGTTCTGGAGGCTCAAGGTGCAGTGCGTCTGGCGAGGACCTTGTTCCTGGTCTGCAGACAGCTGGCTCCTCAGCCCCCATGGCAGGAGGAGTGTGTGCTGGTCTCCTGCAAGAAAGTCAGCCCCACCAAGGGAGCGCGCCTCCATGGCCTCACCTTGGGGCCAGGGGTCCCGCGTGTGAGTCTAGGGGACACAAGCATTCAGTCCATAACAGTAGATCAGACCTAGACTGTTATGGGTGGAAGATGCCAGACACACAGGACTGCACCTTCTGTGGGTCCATTTTTATGAGATGGCCATAGAGGCTGATTTCCAGAGCAACAGGCAGCGCTGATGGGAGCTTGTGGGAGCAGGGCAGCTAGAGCAGACGGACAGCAGACGGGCATGGAGGAGAGTTGGGAGGATGAGAAAGTCTTAAAACTGCCCAAAGCAAGCTGACAGGTTGACCGAAGAATCACAGCCGCATCTTACAGTGGACCAAGGTCACAGCGTGTAAGTGACACCTCAGTAATGCTGCCTATCTTTAAAAGGTCTAGAAAACTCTGAGGAATGGGAGAGAGCAGGTCTCCACCTGAGTCCAGCTTTGTATATTTAGATAGTTGCTCAGAGATTTGATTTTTTTCTATTCAATATTTTATTTATTTTTTTGTGTAACTTTTTGCAGACTTCACTTTGATTGATTGTACACAAATGGGGTACAACTTTTCATTTCTCTGGTTTGATCAACTCGGCTTTCAAGAGGACAAGTTTATGGGAATTTAAATGCTTAATTCCCAGGAGGCCTTCTGGGTTTTCTGTTGCCCTGGAGGAGAAACATCCAAATGGCAGATGTGTGGATTTCATTCGTGGTGAAAACTGTAGTTTGTTTAAACTTGTTTCTGCAGGACAGTTTTTAGCAGTTCCATTCGTTTTCCCATTAGTCCTCAACAGATACTCACTTTGCTTCCAGAGACCCACCATAGGGCTGCGAGGCCCTCGGGAACTCTAGGCAGAGAGGAGTCAGGAGTGCACATCCTGGCTGGGGGCGGGGTCAGTGGTAGAGTGCCTGCCTCGCATGCAGCTGACCCTGAACTGCAAGAAAATGTCCCTGAGGGGTGGGAGGACAGGTCCGCACACGCTGCCCCCATGCTCACCAAGTTCCAAGTAGTTACACTGGTAGATTGCAACCTTTGTGTTTGACAATATCAACCCGCTTAGTTGGCGTGTTCGAGTTTATATTCCCTTTTCTGGTTTGCTTTAGTAGACTATTTGTACTGTCAACATAAATACTTCATTCAATTCATTGAGGGACCAGGAAATAATCATTCTGCAAAGGCAAGATGGTCAAGTCAGTTTCACCCTGCAGGTGGGTGATTACTTATGTTTCTAAATTCCAAATAACACCTTGGGTTCAAAGAGAGGCAGAGGCAGTGGTAGAGCAGAAGCCGGGAACCCGAGAGGCTCTTTCCCAGCTTGGTTATGACTGCAGTCTGGGCGCTGGGCCTCTCCTATCCTCCTTCTCCTCGTGTGCTGAATGGAGCCAGTGGGAATGTGGTCGTGTGGTGTGGCTG
>JAJEJO010051589.1:46725-58022 GCA_020662805.1 Glaucomys volans
CCTGGGGACACTGCACCTGCTCCTGGGGACACTTCACCTGCTCCTGGGGACATTGCACCTGCTCCTGGGGACACTGCACCTGCTCCTGGGGACACTGCACCTGCTCCTGGGGACATTGCACCTGCTCCTGGGGACACTGCACCTGCTCCTGGGGACATTGCTGTTCACAACTTTCCCAGCCTTCCTCTCTTAAGGGGTTCGACCTTCTTTTCAGCCTGGTTGGAAGTGGACGCTGCCTCCCAGTGTCAGTCTTCCCTCCATTCCCGCAGCCAGCTCAGGCCAGCACAGGCAGTGGTCCTGGGTGTCTTCACCCCACATGTCCACCGATACGCAGCCTGCTGTCTAGTGGCAGTTTAGCCATGACTGGCCACAAGGTGAACTCCATGCTTACATGAAATATTTATATTTACTGTTTGGAGAACGAACCTTCGATGATCCCAACCATGATGTTTCCTTCCTACGCAGTATGGGGCGCCTTTGCCCCGACAGCACCCCATGACAAGGCCCCTGCAGCCCGGGCATCTTCACCTTGCCAGCCCCAAAGTGGCTCCATCCAGGAGGGAGAGCTGGAGGCCAGCTGTGGGCCAGGTCCTCTGATCTGCTGTGTGCCGGCATGCACTCGAAGCAGACAGAGGAGCAGACAGCCCTCCTACGCCCGCCACTGTGCGTCACCTGCCCAGGTGTGAGCACACTCACGTGTTTTCTCGAGATCGCTAGGTACTCCTGGAAACAGCAGTAAACAGCACCTTTGCAGAGAATCGAGAAAAACCCCTGTCCTGCGACAGCAGCATCCTCTGTGACGCCTGGCCTTCTCCTGAGGGACCCTGGCCCTCTCCTTTCCAGGGGCTGGAGTGAGTGAGCCCAGCAGTCCTGCTGCCTGCACTCCCAGGTCCTGGTCACCTTTCACTGCTGTCTGTTTGAAATGTACCTGGGATTTGTTTTATGGGGCGTGGCTGTTTGCCATGAAGGCAGAAGTTCACCCACACAGATTCCTAGTCGGGAGCCACGCACCCCAGGGACGTGGGAAACACCCCGCTGGTCAGGAAGCAGCAGGAACAGGGGCAGCTGGACCAGAGCCTCACCCAGGCTTCCCAGGAGGGAACGGCGGGCAGCATGGGGTGCTGCGTGACGTTTGGGTTGGGTCCTTTGAGCATTTCCAGGGCTGTGGGTGCTGAGCTGATGGGACTTGCCTGGGGGGACTTAGGGCAGAGGGTGTTGGCTTGGTGTGAGTGTTGGTGAAAGAGGTCATTGGGGTGTGAGCTCTGCACTGGAGGTTTTTATCTCAAAGGTGAGCGTGCTGAACAATTTACTTTCTCTAGGAATTAACTAGTCCTGGGAGGGACCATCTGTTCTGGATCAAGGTGTCAAATGTCAGAGCATCAGTGATAAAAAAAAAATGAATGGAGGCACTGTGGCCATGCCTGGGATCCCAGTGACTCTGGAGGCTGGGGCAGGAGGATCTCAAGTTCAAGGTCAATCTTGAACCTAGTGATCCTTTTTCAAAGTTAAAAATAAAAAGGGCTGGGGCTGGGGCTCAGTGGTTAAGTGCCATTGGATTGGAGCTCTCGTACCAAAAGAAAAGGGGAAACAGAACAGGAAGCACGGTCCACGCAGCCCTCAGTGAGCCCTGAGCCCCAGGGACTGTTCCCACACCTGTGAAGTGCAGGTGTGCGTGGCGTGACTCTGAGGTCTGCCACTGCCTCTCTGTTTTGAGGGACGCGTGCCTGGCTCTGGGCTGCATGCCTCATGCTTCCCACGCCAGTGAGTAATAGCCGGGTTAACACCGGCTCTGCAGCACAGAAGGTATTGTTTATGTCTGGGATAATTGTTTTCTTAAAGGAGCGAGGCCTGCTAGCCCTCCAGCCAAAACACGTCACATCTCACTCACATTCTCTTCCTTAATAGGAGTTGGGCAGATAAAGCATCTGCGGTATCCATAAGGCCATGGAAACTCGGGGGGCGGGGAAAGTGTGACGAGTCTCACTCATGAGCCCTAGAAGAGTAAGAACCAGGTCGGTCAGATACGGGGTGGTTATTTATTATAACCCACCTGGGAGCACACCGGTCTCTATGTGAGGCAGTTACTGTTGATTGATTGGCCACGCGAGGTCACAGGTGGGTCTGAGTCACGCCATCCACAGAAGGCAGGCTCCCCGTTAAGAGTGTTCTTCCCAGACTATCATCAAAACACGTGAACAAAAGATTCACACAACAAGATTTTCACCTGGCAGTTTCTGCTTCTCATCTGTGCCCTTGATCTATCGCTCTCCCTGACGGAGGTGACTCGGGGCCTCCAGTGCCACTGTCCTGCGGTGTCTGTCACCCGGGCAGGCTCAGCCTAGGTGAGCCATGTGACCGAGCACTGTGGGCTGCCTCTGCAGGAGGCCCGGTGCGGTCAGGCTCCGTCCTGGTCCTTGGGTGGTCAGCGTGGCTGAGAAATGCACCCAAGTGTGTGTGGATTGTGGGAGGAGGCTCTGCAAGTGTGGGGTGAGTGTGTCTGGAGGGACCCCCGCTGCAGCTCGCGCTGGCCTGCTTGCGCTGCAGAAGGGCCCGCAGGGCTGGTGGCTTGCCTGACAGATGCTTGCTTGTCCCGTTCTGGGACAAGCCTGGGAAGAGCCAGGCTGAGTCTGGTTAGGATTCCTGCCGAGGACTCTCTGGGTTGCAGACGCCCAGGCGCTCTCACTAGAGAGAGCAAGTCCTCAGCATCTCCTTGCCAGGCATTGATCCCATCAGGAGGTCTCCAGCCTCCACAGCCTCACCCGGCCCTGATCATCCTCCAAGGGCACCTGCCTAGAGCCTGTCACACAGGGCTAGGGCTGTGGCTACAGACTGGGGTGAGGCAAACCATGTGAGTGGTGCTCCTGGAATTAGGAAGTGTCTGGAGGACACTGTGACCTTTTACTGTTGCAGATTAGGTTCTTTGTCTTTCAAGGCTCACTGAAGTCTCCTCCACCCCTGTCTTTAAAGTGCTTGTTCGGAGGAATGTGCACTGGGGCAGTGGGGGCCGGAACATCAGCCGGGAGCAGACACCCCTCTCTCTGTCCCCCTCCCCGCACTTTGCAGAGGAGGTGAGCACCACCTGCAAACAACCAAAGACTGAGTGGCTCCATCCGCTCCAGCAGTGGCAGTGCCCAGAAGCCTCCTCCCTCTGCCAGAGGGAGCCAAGGGAGCGGGGCGGAGAACTCGCAGAGGAGGGGATTTCTGAGCTGAATTCGAAGACTGAGGAAGCATTCGAGGGGAAGGCCCGAGGCATAGACACTGAACATGGATGCGAGGCAGGGGGACAGACCCCCCAAACCCCCATGCACTCTGCCTCACAGGAGGGAGGAGGCAGTGAAGCAGCACAGAGCTCTGGGACACCAGCAGGTCGTCACCTGGGAGCGCAAGTCCAGAGGAGTCAGAACAAGTGAGGTCCAGGTGCCAGCATCCAGAGGGCCTGAGCCGGGGGATGGGGACCAGGTGTGAGGTCCAGGTGCCAGCATCCAGAGGGCCTGAGCCGGGGGATGGGGACCAGGTGTGAGGTCCAGGTGCCAGCATCCAGAGGGCCTGAGCCGGGGGATGGGGACCAGGTGTCAGCCTCTGAGAACGCAAGGGTGCCGACTGGGGACGTGTGGCCTGGTGGGTAGCCCGGCGGCTCTGGCTTTTGCTGGAACCTGCCCTAGGTCTTGCTAGGTCTTGCCCTAGCTGGAAGTGCGATGAGGTGGAGGAGCTGCTCTCTGCAGCGCCCATGGCTGAGTGGCAGGTGGTGAGTAGCAGGTCAGCCTGACTTGTCCCCTGAGGTCTGTGGCAGCTGGGCTGGTGGCAGGGACAGGTGTGGGCTGGAAGTGTTGTCTTCACAGTCATCTCTCTTTAGAAGTTCATGGAAACCCAGGAGAATAAAGAATAAAAATGAATAGCCAGGGGCAGTGCTGCCCCTGCTGTCCCAGCGACTGGAGGCCGAGGCAGGAGGATGTGAGTTCCAGGTCAGCCTGGGCAACTTAGCAAGACCCTGTCTCAAAACAAAAAGTGGTAAGGGCTGGGGTGTGGCTCAGAGGTAGAGTGGCCCTGGGTTCAGTCCCCAGCACTGAAGAAGGAAAACAATTAAAATGAGTGAATGCCAGAGACAGAGCCCTCCATGTTACTGACTTAGGAGTGGGCAAGAAGAGGAGAAGCTGGGGAGGCCAGGAGCTGGCCTGGGAAGCAGCAGCAGCATTATGGCCATGGTGGAGGGAGTTTGGGAAGAGGGGCCAGGAAAAGCCAGCTGAGCAGAGTCCCTTCATTTTGAAATGGACCTCTGCGTGGTGTCACGGTGGGGTGGAACTCAGGAGTGGCTGAGAAAGAGGGAGGTCAGCAGAAGGACTGACGTGGAGGTGCAGGCAGAGCGGCAGGAGGGCAAGGGGAGTTCATGTCCTCTGCCGCTGCAGGGCCACAGTTGTGCCTCCTGGAGAGGAACGGGAGAAGGACCGACCTCGAGCACTGGCAGAGGGCAGGAGGCATGAGCTGCTGGGCAGGGTCCGGATGCGTGTGGAGAACGAGGCCAAACTGGCCCTGGTCTGGGGAGAGAGGCCTCTTCCTTTCAGGTAGAGGTGGGAATCGTGGAGATGAAGACATTTGAGTAAACTCTTGGTCTGTGGGCTCAGAGGGAGTTTGTGTCTGAGTCCGCCTTGCTCCATGACGAGGCACGTGACTTCGCAGCGTCTGGCAGGGACAGCATGGGGGAGCTGCTCTGCAGAAGAGAAGCAGGAGGCGGGCCCGGCAGCAGGCCATCGGCGGAGTCCTCACCTGGGCGCAGTCGGGGCGTGGCAGGAGCTCGGGCAAGAAGCTGAGGCAGTGGCCGCAGGTGGCAGCTGCAGCCCAGCAAGAAGCCAGGTGCCCTATCAGTTCAGGGATCCTCGCAGGTTGGGGCCACCTGGTTCCACAGCCTGAGAGGCAGGCAGGACTGCTGGGGCGACCTCGTGGGTCAAGGGACTGAGATGAGAGTTGGACCTGGTGAACAGAAGTCCCTGAGGCAGAGCGAGACAGATGGAGCTGGGATGGAAGCCCCCGTGTCCCGGCTGTGGAGCTCGGGTCCCCAGGACACCTGGAGCACAGACACCCTGAAGAGCCACGCTGAGACCCAACACGAGCCGTGCTCCTCGTGCCATCCCGGAGCCCTTGGTGCTCGGTGGCGCTGCCCAGGTCCTGCCGGTGAAGGGAAAGGCTCCGGCACAGTCGCCAGACCTCCTGCTGCCTCTGTGAGGGCAGGACCAGCCCAACCACTGCAGGGGCTTCCCAGACGAGCCTCGCTGACAGGGAGACGGGAGAGGGCTGGGCCCCGAGCGTGTGGCCCGAGCTTGCTACCTGAAGGCGTCAGAGTGGAGCGGTGGCTCAGGGCTACCCTCCTGCAGGACCCTGAGTCCTCTCAAAGGTGGAAGTGCTGAGAACAACTCCTTTCCAGGAGCAAGAACCAGAGATGCGGTCGTTTAAGCTCCTGCTTGGCTTTACGTGACTAGTGAGGCAGAAAACACAGGTGAGTCCCGTTCCCGGTCTTCTTGTCATTGTCACTCTGAGTCTGTCATCACTGAACCCAGAGGGAGTGAGGTGGGTTCAGGAGGCTGGACTCCTTCCTGCCCAGCAGTGGTGCAGAATGTGTCAGGTGCCAGGAAACTGGGCACGGGAGGCGCACTCACGGGGGCAGGTCCAGGAGGGAGACCTGCTTTGGGAAGGGCCAAAGGGGCAGCTTGCCTTGGATTTGGTAGAGTGGGTTCACAGATGGTGAGACGGGAGAAAATGGAACCACAGAAGGAGTGGGACGCACCGTGGTGAGCCAGCTGCTTCCCCTGCGGAGTCCGGGCAGACCTATGGAAGTCGGAGAGCTCCACCTCCCTAGGTGTGGGTAGGAGCAGGAAGAGGCTGAGCTGAGAGGCAGCTGCAGTCAGACACCTCCCAGACTGGGTTGCAGAAGGGTGTCCACCCAGGCCAGAGAGGCACGAGTGTGCAGCCCTGCAGGGGCTCAGGGCAAGAAAGAGCTCTGTGGACGTGATGTGACGTGGCTCAATCGGCCTGGTTCCAGGAGAGGGTTGCAAGATGCGGTGGGCACCATCACTGGGGGACGGAATGAAGAGGCAGGGCTCTAAGACGGGTTTGTAGAAGACGGTGTGATGGCGGCACTGGATTAGGGCAGGTCACATGCTGTTGTGAAGTGGAACAGGAGAGGCCTGTGGGTGAGGAGGATGAGTGCAACGGTGCTAGCACCACGCCGGGAGCTCGAGTTCTGGAGACCAGGCTCGGTTTAGTGCGGAACAAGCAAACATAGATAACAGACATTCACCAATTACAAATTGCCAATAGCTGTTAACACCCCCATGCCAAGTTCCCGATCATGCTCGAGCTCGGCTCGTGATCAGACCAATTAAGGGAAGAGAAAACGCCTGGGCTCTGTATCCTCAGGCACTCCTACAATTCCCCCTTTTATTTGTGCAGGCATGTGTCCTCTGGCCAGGAGTGACAGCATGCTACTATGGGGTGGCCAACCCTCACAGAGGCAAAAGGGGATCTTGGCTGACTACCAGCCATTGGTCACCCTTGCCTAGATTGCACAATGTTGTAATGGCTGTGCCTGTCTTAGGCTGTCCCCTCTGGGGATCTTACCCGTCTTTGACTACCAGCCATTATCAGCGATGTTCCAATGGTGGCATATTAATGTAAGAAGGGGGTAGGTCTGGGAGTTTTATTAGTCCTTTTGGTTTTTCTTGCTTGTCTGGAGGAGGCATGCTGGTATGGTCGAGCCTCCAAGTACACAGGGTTTCTGTCCTGCAGGCGGGTGTGCTGGGGCTCCATGCTCACAAACAGCCACAGATCTGCTCAAGCTGTCGATTTGGACCTGTAAGGAGACTTGCAACATTCTGTGAGAAAAGGCAAAAAACAGATAAAAAGAACAAATATTAATGACCCAAGAATTGGTAACTTAGGGTAGTGAGCCATGGACTAGGATTATATAACCTTTGATATTGGGAAGAAAAAATACTTTCTTGTACCAGAATTAGGAGAAAAGTCAGCATTTTCATTGTGAGTTAGAGGACTGGCTGGGGAGAAGAATTCTCTTTTCAGAGCAGGGCCCACAAACAACAAAACCACATTTGAGCATAGCTGGATTGTTTGTTCCCCAGGAGGAACGAGAGTTTGAGCTTGATTACAAGCTCTTTTAATTGATAAAAGTGGGGTGTTGCCCCATCTAGGGCCATGCCATGGTCGAGACGGCTGTTTGGATGGTTGTGTCTCCTCCAGTGATAAATCCCTCATTTGAGCTACTGGTGGGTATGGCTGGGACCCTCCTGGAGTCCTCGAGGGTGTCGAGGGGCCTGCTTCTGAGGAACGGTCGGACATTCTTCACAGGCATCCAAATAGGCGTTGATGAATCCTGTGGAAAAGCACAAGCAAACCCTCGCCCTTGGGTTAAGAGGGGATGGGGGCCTTTCCAAGTGAGGGTAAGTGGGTCTCTCCAACGCACCAATGGCACCTCTGAAAATTTGATATCTCAATTGAGGCACTTGGTTATCAGGTTCATAAATTGAAAATGCAGAGTGAGGTCGATCTTGATCATGCAATGGTATAAGGGAATGGCCTGTGGAAAAGGCAGACCTGGTTGTGTGGTCCCCATTTTTTTCATATGTTTATTTATCTCCCTCAAATCATGTAATAATCTCCATTTGTTTTTGTCCCTTTTTTGAATGACGAGTACAGGTGTATTGTGTGAGCTGTAGGAAGGTTCAATACGACCTTTGTCTAATTGCTCCTGTATAGGTTCTTCTAAATGTTTTAGTTTTCTGGACTTAAGGGCTGCTGCTCTACCCAAATGGGATTTTTAGTATCCCATTGTAAGGGAATTGGAGCCAGTGGGATAACTCCTGCTTATAGAGCAGTGGCCTCTAGGATTGGGGGTGATATCATTCCCCTGTATTAGGAGTTGGCCAGCAACCTGTAAAAGGGACTACTCGGCCTGAGGCTCCACATTTAGTCATGCTCAATTATGTCTTCAAAACTTTATGGACCTTCTGTAGTTATATGGGTCCTCATTTGTTTCAATAGATCCCTTCCCTATAAATTGTTAGCAATACCTTCCACTACCAGGGGTTGAAAACGCCCTGTTTCCCCATCCGTGTCTACCCATGTGGCAGGGTCTCTTAATTTCCTAGAGGGTTGGAGTCCTCCTACCCCTTGCGCATTAGGACCTGCAATGGTTTTCCAGTCTTGTGGGATTTCCTCTGCCCTTAATAGTGTCCCTTCTGCTCCGGAATCTATCATTCCTTTGAATAATTTGCCATTGACCTTAAGACATAGTGTCGACTATTGGGCTAGCACAGGGATGGTCCAATGAACTTCAGGTAAATGATTCCTCCTTATTAGGGCTGGAGGGCACCCCGTTGGGAGTTTAAAGGCTTTCCATCAGCATCAAATTTGGATTTACAGTCTTTGGCCCAGTGAAATCCCTTTTTGCATTTAGGACATTGGGAGGGAGGGAGACCCTTAGTTTCCCATGGAAACTCCTAAGTTAGGACAGTGATGTTTATAATGGCCCTGTTGTCCACAGTGCCAGCATCCGGCTTGCCTTTTTGGAGCAGCCACATGTTCTCGGACTATTCCCTGCGCTACCGCAGCAGCCATTCACTGGTGTTTCCCCTCATCTCCAGTAAAGTCTTTAGTTCTAATACCCAATCATCCAAGGTGCTGCTTCTAAATGGGGCAGGAGTTTGCCTGAATTCCTTTTTGCATCCCTCCCAGATAAGGTCCCTTGCTAACGCTTCAGCAGCTTCGGGGTTATCTACCCTCCTATCCACAGCTTCCCAGACCCTCAGGAGGAATGTAAGGAATGGCTCTTGAGGCCCTTGAACTAGATTTGCTCATTTTTGTCCTTTTCCTTTTATATCTCCTACTCTCTTGAAGGCCCGCATTGCAATGATTCTCACTTGATCAAAATAGATGGGCGGTCCTGTTGCCTGCACTGCCGGGCTTATGAAGGCGCCTGAGCCATTAAGGGCTTCAGCTGTTAATTGTACATATGGTTGCTGACCTGATATTAAATTCTTTCAGCTTGCTCTAGGCAGCCATCATGGAAAGCGACATTCCACAGTAAAAGCTATTCCGGAGATAAAACAGCTTTAGCTAAGTCCCTGAAATCAGTGGGGCACATTAGCAGCACAGACTGATTTTCTAGCAACTGCATGGCACAAGGAGAGCTCAAGCCATCCTCTCTCACTGCCTTGCAAAGCTGCTGTATGGTTTCAGTCTCAACTGGATACCAGGACTTAGGTCTGGCGGGTGTTGGATTAACATTAACAGGAAAAACTTGTGGGTTTTTTTGGGCAGATAAATGAAAACTTTGATGGAGTATTTGGGCTTGCTCCAGTGCTCAGCAGCCACCCCACAGACACTGCCTTACACTGGTGGCTCTGGGATCCGTCTTGGAGCCTGTGTGTGCCCGCCGCTCACACTCGCTCCGCCCCCTCTCACTGCGGGATGTGGCCTCAGGTGTAAGTGGTATTTTTGAAGAAGGGTGAGAGCCATGCCTTAATAGATCCCAAATGTTTTCAGGATTAATCCAAGGGGCCAAAACTAGAACCTCATTCCAAGATTTATCAAGGTGTTGGGCTTTGACCTTAAGACCACGTTGTGAAAGTAGGACCTTGAGGGTGGCTAATTGCGGGGCACACTGCACGGAAGGCAGGTTCCCCATTATTCAGGAATAATTATAAAATGAAAGCAAAAGACAAAGAGAAGGAGGCCCTAGGAGTGTTATGGATCAATGTTGGTGCTTCCACAGGGGATTTCCAGCGATTGTTAGGTGCTGGCCCTATGCCTGTGACTGTGTCTTGGAAAACACTAAAGCAGGGCGGGTTCACTGCTCAGGTGTGATCAGTGCAAACAAGCGGTCCAGACGAACCAGAAGTGTTGCAGCTCACAAGTAAAAAACTAGGGAACGATGCAAGACATACAAAGAATGGGTGAAGAGAGGGGCTAACCTTACCCTGTTAGGCCCGTGTAACAAAGAACATACAACAAAACTCCTTGCAAGCAACACAGAAGGGCTGATACCACTGGGTAGAAAGTACACGGAGGTTGGTCCCCCGTTTGTGCTTCCCATTTTTGTGCCTGCCGTAATACTTGTCACCAGCATTCAAGGTCCTATATGCCCTTGGAATTCATCCATGGACAAAGATAGATCATTAGATCCCAAATATGACCGAGTTCTTTATCACCTACCTTAATATGCCTACTGCGCAACAATGCTTGCAGAATGGCTATTTGGCCTGTCCACAAAGCTGAGGGTGAATTACCCATGTAGCTTATGTTGAGCAGGTCACTCACCCAGGATTACCTCACCCTCTGCTGGAGTGAGAAGATGAGTGCATATCACTCACCTGACTTAGGCTTACCTTACCCTCTCACAGGGGCCCCACGTTGGGTGCCAAAATGCTGTAAAGTGGAACAGGAGAGGCCTGTGGGAGTAAGGAGGATGAGTGCGACGGTGCAAACACCACGCAGGGAGCTCAAGTTCTGAAGACGCAGACTCAGTTTAATGCGGAACAAGCAAACGTTTATAACAGACATTCACTAATTACAATTTGCCAATAGCTGTTAACACCCCCATGCCACGCTCCCGATCATGCTCACACTAGGTTCGTGATCAGACCAATTAAGGGAATAGAAAATGCCTGAGCTCTGTATCCTCAGGAACTCCTACAGCATGACACATGCCCAGCTCAGGAGTCTGAACACAGAATCCACAACTTAACCCTGAGGCAGGATCCCACAACACTGACCCTAAAGAGGACCTTCCAGCAGATACCATCCCAGGCCCAGCACTGCACCATCTAAGCACAGGAAGAGACACTGCCAGGAATGCTGACCCTCATAACACGTCCTGCTAGTAAATAACTACTGAGCTCTGACCTGCTGACCTTGGCCTGTGAGCAGGAGCTGCACCTGAGCAGCCCCTACTGAGCCTCAGCACTCAGCTCTGCTCTGAAGCAGCCCAGGAAGGGAAGTATGTCACTCAAGAGCAGAGCCAGGGCCTGCGTACTGCAGAGACTGGGGAAGCAACAAGACCAGACATGGGACCAGACCATCCAACAGAGCTGTGCAAGGCAGTGTGGGGGACAGGCTGCGCAGTGGCCCCAATTCTTATGTCTGTACAGTAAGAAGGAAGGTAGAGGGCAGGGAGACCAGACTCAGGAGGACCATGAGGAGGGGAGGGAGCTGGCACACCAGACCCAGGAGGACCATGAGGGGGGCAGGGAGCTGGCACACCAGACCCAGGAGGACCATGAGGAGGAGAGGGA
>JAJEJO010051591.1:0-11690 GCA_020662805.1 Glaucomys volans
GGGTCCCACCTACCACTCTCTAGGTTAGTAACTTTAGAAAAGTTACTACTTGCAATTCTCTGAGTCAGAGTCCTTATATGTAAAGTAGAAGCAATATCAACTATAACTCGGGATTGATTGGGGTTGGGGGCGGGTAAACAACTATAGCAGTATCAGTGTTAGGAACAAGATATGTCTAAATTAATATTAGTTCCCCTTTCTTTCCCCATGCCTCAGTGTGCAGCAAATTTGCTTTTGCCTTTGAAAAATGAAACTTCTCTCCTCCCCCATCAGTACACATTTTTCAAGTTGTCACGAATTTGAGACATTAAGAAATGACTGTACAAAAAGCTAAATCCACATAAAATGAGTTTTTGGAGAAGAAAATTAATAATTAATGTTAAACCTCATGTAAGCTATATTAACAAATGCAGATGCCAATTTTCCTTGCACTCTTCTTTCACATGGTATATTCTAAGTAAAACTACAAAGCTTTTTTTAAAAAGCCCTTAAGCTAAAAGGCAGAATATGGGATCAATTCCAACTACTATTCCTGACCTGCCCCTTAGCCTGTTCTTTAACAAAGTTGATAGGTCAAAGATGGAAATAAATTATTAAGTTTTGACTTAGTGGGATCCTGTTCTTAGTATGCAGAGAGACTTTAAAACATATTTTATAATAGAGGGAGGAAGAGAGGGTTTAAGAAACTTTCCCCAACATAGTTTTGTCTCAGTACTATTCTCATCAGCAAAGGGGAGAAAAATATTGACAGAAAGAAAGAAACTACTTTTATGTTAAGAAAGAAGGGTGGTGTGCAGTTAAAATCGGAAACTAGTAAAAACGGGCATCTCCACTTCTGCCAGGTTTTGCCCCACAGTGGGGTACATAAGGCAAAGGGGTCACTAACTTCTAGTCCCCGACCCAACTCACCCAGCTGGAGCTGTTCGCACGTCCGGTTTGGATTCTTTCCGATCCTGCATCTGTAAATGGCCCCGGGTTTGACCACAGAAGCATTGGCAAGCCAGTTGGCAGTGGGCGCCCCCACGACGAGCCTAAAGTGAGAACCGTGCACGTGCGCTGAGACCTGAGCTATGCTACCTACTCAACTCCGGGTTTCAGCAGCTGTGCAGTCTGCAGTGGGGCAGTTTCCCCATCTTCTCCGCCCACCAACCCGCGCACCCCTGACTCGTAGCTTCAGGGACTGGAACCACAACGCACCCCCCTTCCCCGGGAGCTGCCACCCCAATTCAGTTTCCCCAGGCAGATCTCCAGCAAGTTGGCTGTAGCCGCGCTCGCCTCTTGCCTCCTCCGGAGGAAGGAAAGTTTGAACTGGGCAGGGTATCCCTGGGGCGCCTTTCTCTCGCCACTCTTAGATGCTGAGGGCGCTGGAGTCCCACTCCACTCACCATCGGTTCGCCCCGTGACTGTGCAGCACCACTGAGTAGCCGAACAGCGTGCCGGGGGGGGCCCTGGTAAAGCACGGCGCTCTCAGTGTCCACGTTGTAGGGGTGGCTTGTCGGGACCCCCAGGCACAGCAACAGTATCACCGCTTCCCCGACGGCGGCCCCTCGGGGACCGGGTCCGCGCCTCGCTTCCGCAGCCATGCGCTCTCGGTGGGGAACATTCAACACCAAACGGCCACTGCACCGAAGTTGCACTGGATGCGACGGTTGGCCAAGGCGAAGAGCGCCCCAAGAGATGAAGCACAGCGTGTCCGGCGCCGGCGGGCGAGAGGGAAGGAGGGACAGCTACACAGAGGGAGGAAGGGGGAGTTGGCCTGCCACAGGCGGGGCGATCGCAGGCGGCCTGGGATACCGCGCGCCCTCCGAGCCCCACGCCCCGTTTCTGCGGCCTGGAGGTGCGGGTGCTGAAGCTGTCCCGGGGCGCAGGCCGCTGGGTGGGGTCCTGGGCGTGGTGTAGAGGCGCATGGTATGGCTTTCTCTCCCCCCACGTGCAGCTGTAGGGGGCGCTGGGGGACCTTGGCTACGCAGGACGCGCGTCCTGGCCCGGGCCTTCCAGCCCACAGAGCGCGGGATGGCCGGAGGCTCCTGAAGCTTAATAATGGGGGACCTGGAGATGACACGGGGCTTCTCAGTTTCACAGTGCTTGGGGCCTGGATGCGGCGCCATGTGGCTCCGACTAGCGCACGCCCTATTGCGAACGCCCAGCCTCTGCGGCCAGCCTCAAACCCGGAGACTGGGACTATGACCGGGAACCGGCAGATCTTTCTCTGATGGTTAAGAGCTGTATCTTTTTTTTTTTTTTTTTTTTTTTTTAAGAGATATTGTGGGCTACAAATTTAAACCAAAACAACAACAAAAAAGAACTCCCTGCAGGGGACGAGGGAACACTGTGGCGACAAAGAAGTTATGGCTGGTCTCTCCAAAATTCACAGCCCTGCACCCTTTGATACCCACTTCCTTCCTCCCTACACTTCCTCTTAAGCCGTGTATGCGTGAGCAGGCGAGGCAGCAGCTTCAGGCTAAATGGCAGTGGCTTGTGCTGTTGCTGACCCCAACAGAGAGGCCGGGTTGAGGAACCACTGTGAATTGCCTCACGTCAACAGATTCCACCCCACTTCTCCATGATCTCCTCGCAACCACGCAGTTGCCCTTGACACACCTACCATTAGGGGTATAGACTTAAGGTAAGGTCAAGGTCATAATGAGTCTCTGAAAATCCGCTGGAGACCCACAACACAACAAACACACCTGTACTGGTTGATGATTCTCATCCTAATGCAATCCAGATGTGCCTTGAGTTGCCTGCCTGACCAACCGGAGAGAGACAGACATAGGTGGTTACTTAGGCTGATATTTGCAGGAAAGGCAGGTCCCATCATTCACTGTTACTACATGAAAAAAACAAATGAAGAAAGAAAAGGCTTCATCAAAGGGTTATCTGCGACTAAAACCATACTGAAATAGCACACCTTCAGTTGTGATGGCAGACACACAAATAAAGCTCTTGCTCCTGGGCTGATTCAGTATATTTCATTGGACACTTTCCTAGACCCTCAGGATTCCACTGTGAACAGGGCAGGACTTTCCTGATTCCTTTTGGTTTTTCAATCAAATGATAGGCAAACTTTTATTAGTTAGAGAAGTTCGAATGTGTTGAGGACACTTACAGAGAGTATTGAAGGACAGAGGATTGAGTCAGGCTTTGCTAGGAGGAATGAGGAAGGGCTCCAGTAGGGTCAGGCAGAGCAACTGAGGAGAGTTTTGGGCCTGCAGCATTTAGCCACCCACACACACACAAGTTCAGTGCTGTGAAACTGACTAGGGTTCAGGGACATGTGTTGAACCCCAGAGGGCTGGTTAAGAACTTTAACCTATATGGTGGGGCTGATAGGAAACTATTGAAGGATTTGTCTTAGTCAGCTTTGAATTTCAGACTTTTGAAAACAAGACTGAATACAAAGCCCAATGGGCTAATTTAAGGAGACACTGTCTTCAAATTAAAAATAACAACAGCAGCAATTACAAAAAAGGTTGGGGTTGTTGCATGGTGGTAGAATGCTTGCTTAGCATGCATGAGACCCTGGGTTCAATCTGTAGGACAGAAGAGGAAAAAATTACTAATACAGAAAAACTGGTTTTGAAGACTTCTTAGTAATAACCAGGGGATGGATGGGGGCTGGGGGAGAATGGCTTGAATGCGGTAGCAGGAAGGATAGAGGGGAAAAAACAGATTCAAGAGTTATCTGAAAGAACTCAATAGAAGTTGGTAGCAGCATTGATTAATATGAGTGTGAGGTTGAGCCGAAGAAGTCAGGATGCGGCCAAAATTTTGAGTGTGGACACTAGGTGGGTGGTGCTATCATTCAAGAAGAAAAACCCTTACTGGAGAAACAACCTCACAAATGTGCATGAGTGCATACAGTTGTGGGGCATTGATGAGTTCAACTTTAGACATGCAGAGTTTTGTGTTTGTGAAGTATTAGGATATTCTGGCCAAAAGCCCAAGGCAATTTTTACCCTCTTGTCAACAAAAAAAAAAAAAAAAAAAAAAAAAAGCAAAAACCAACAAGAACCCAAGAGGAATATGAATTTTCTCTTACTATTTGCAACAAAGGAAAAGGCACATAATGGCATATGATAAATCTATTACTAAATTGAAGTGGCTTCCAGAAAGATAGCTTTCAGGCCTTGTTCTCTCTTTTTGCAGTAGTACGGTGTGTGTGTGTGTGTGTGTGTGTGTGTGTGTGTGTGTTTCTGAGTAAATTTACTTGCCAATTTTAACCAAGTTCTACATCTAGGTCACATTGTCATTATTCTATATTAAATAAGCCACAGAACCTGCAGTTGAGGCTTGGGAAGAAAGGATATTAAAGCCACTCCCAAAACCTCCCCAGATACCAGCAAAATCAAAGATGCAGATCTAAGCATCCACCTCTTTCTTTCTCCTCTTTCACCAAAATCTTTTTTTATTTAAGTATAAAATATTTTTTATTATAACATTATAGTTATACATAGTAGTTGGGTTCCTTTTGACAAATCAAATACGCAAAAAACTTCCCCAAAATCTTAAGTACTGAAATAACTCAACACTATTCTTTTCTTAGCATTGTTAGGAAGAGTAGTGGCCAGGAGAGTGGTTGATAGGAAAGGACCTTATTTCTCTGGTTAAGGTTTTGATTCACTACCTTTCCAAAAACAACCACTTAGCCAGTACTTCACTCATCATGTCATCCCCAAGTTTTCTTACCCCAGGGCTTAGAAAACACTTCTCCTGACTTATAAAAGATGTTTGATATTGCTTTGACAAAACCTAAAGACATTGCACTCGCTCTGGTGCACTCTCGTGTGCACTCTCTCTCTCCCCCATTCCCTCCCTCCCTCCCTCTCATCAGTGCTTTTATAGACAAGTATGAAAATCAAGTGGAGAGGGGGAAGAGGAAGACGTTTTGAAATGATTTACACCAATGCTTCACTCTCAGTTGTACTTATTCAATCATCCAAATCATTTATATCATTTGATGAATATGTACCAAGCACCCACTGTGTGCCAGCAGTTACATTAAGAACTCAAAAGTAGTAGAAAGAATGCAAGATCCCTATAAGGGATCCAGTAGAGACATTTCTACTATGGACTTACCCAACTTTTCAGTTATCAGAAATGAGCATTTCTCTTCTTTAAAAAGAAATAAAACCTTTTTCAAGTTTATACTCACTTTCCTATTTGGCTACTCAGAATTTCCTGTGCTGGCTTCTTTCCTTCCACTGAAAGTGCCAGAAAGCTCCAGGGCTGAACTCTGGGCTCTCCCTCCTTCCTTAACCATCTTCCCTCTTTAGGAGTTATAACCTTTTTCCTGTGTCTTTAATTGCCATATAAATATCTAGAGTCCACAGTTAAATCTCCAGCCTGGAACATTCTTGTGAACTCCAGGTTTATATGTTCACACAGCCTACCTGACATCCCTACTGGGTTCTCTAGTGGGTATTGTGCATGTAACATATCTGAAACTGATTTTTGGTGCTTTCACCCCAATCTAAACTGTCCTTCCACCTAATCTCTTCCCTTAGAGAAGACAGCACTCTATCTGCCAAGTAATTCAGATCAGAAATTTGGGAAGTAATCCTTGATTTCTCTCTTTATCCCCAATCTTTCATCCATCAATCACTAAGTCCTATCAATCTGATCAGCAAAATATATCTCAAACCCCTTTCCCCCGTCCTTCTCCTCTTCTTCTTCCTTTCTTCCTCTCCTCCTCCTCCTTTCTTCCTATAACACTCCCACTTCTGAGGCAGTATCTTCAGACTTGGTCACCACCCTCCAAAAGCACCCCTTCAGCACAGCTACTAACCCTTCCCCAGATGCTGCACCTGAGCTATTCAGAACTTTCCTGTCTTGTCTCCCTTTACCCCTCCCCCACCTCAGCAATGTTCTACATAGAAGCAAACAATGAACTTTAAAAATTGTGTATCTATTCCCCTGCTTAGATACTTTAAATAGTTTCCCATTGCTCTTATAATACAGACCACACTTAGCGTGGCCTAAAAGGACCCTATGATTTGCGTTCTGACTACCCCACCAGCCCTACCAGCGCCCACTCCTCCCTGGATCCTTTTGCTTTGCCACATCTGCCTCTCTTAATTTCTGAAAGTGGATCAAGCCTTTTTCATCCTCCAGATCTTTGCCCATATTATTCTTTCTGCCTGAACACACTGCCTCTGACTTTTTAGTTTTCCTCCTTCTCTTTCTTCCATCTCAGGTTGAAGGTCCCCTCCCTCCCAAAGAGGGTTTCTGCTCATCCAATTTAAAATAGGTCAACATATTATTCTCTCAAAGCTAATCTTGTTCATTTTCTTCAGGAATCTTACATTTCCAATCACATATTCTCATATTCCTTACCTCCCTCCCTCTCCCCGCCCCTCTCTTACTTTTCTTTTTTATTAAGCCTTCCTCACTAGAACATGAGAGAAAACATGTTTTGGGTTGTTACGGTTGTTCTTACTTTACCTCTAGCACCTAATGCGCTGCCAGGAAAATAGCAGGTGCTTCATAACTATTCTTTGAATGTCCTTTACATGATTTAAACTTTTCATATCACCAGTGGCATAAATTAAGGGAAATATGGATATTTATACATTTATATTCATTCAGTGTTACATACAAAACAATGTGCTAGGTCCTTTGGTAGATGTAAAGATGTTTAAAAAGTAGGTCCTAATCTCAAAGAGTTTATAAAATAAAAGGAAGATATGTGTCTCAGGGAACAATATAACATGATCAAATGTGAATGTCATGAACAGTAGAGATGAGACAGGTGGTTGGAGGCATGAAGAACAGTTCCAAGGGCTAAACTGAGGTAGAGCACAAGGCAGGAAAATGGAAGATCTGATATAATACAATGGAAAAACACCTGTCATGATGCCGCGTGTGGGTGATATGAAGAAGCTAACCATGACTGACATTTTTTAGGCCAGGTGCCTGGGATAATGTTGGTACCATGAAAAAAAAATAGGAAATAAAACAAAAACAACCAAAAGGAGGACTTGGAATAAAAGAGGGTGCAGGGTGGATGACTGGAGAGTATATTTGGGTATTGCTAGCTTGGTTCTAGAAATGTCTGAAATACTGGTGGAACATTCAGGTAGCTATGTCTAGCAAGGAGTGTTTTTAGCTTTTTCTTTGTTATCTATTTTAAAATTATTATGAAAAACAATTAGAGATTCATAAAAAAATTACAATTTCTCTCTGCCTTCCTCAAATCCAACCTTTGAAAGCACAATAAACTGTCTGTACCTAAGTCTTGTGTTAAGGTGTGCTCTTAAAGAAATCAAACTGGGACAATAGGCGATTCCCTCACTAAGTAACGAAGTTCTCAACAAGAAATAAGAACCTCCAATTATTTTATCCTGATGATGCTATTAGACACTATTCCTATTTGCTTATATTTATTAACTCATTCCACAAATTTATTGAGCATCTATTATGTATTCATAAGATGGCATAACATGGTAAAAAGAATTGGCATCTTTGTCTTCTTTAGATGTGCATTCCAGCAACATAACCAGTGATAAATATTTCCTATTCTTAATTTTTGTGATATTCTAGTAGATATTTTTCCTACACTATAACTATCCATACATTGGTTCCCTCCCCTGAGACTCTGAATGGCTCCTCCCCCAATTCAACTCAACCAGTTAAATTTTAATTTCTTGCCTGGGACGTAAAATGCTCTCCAGACTTGACCTCAAACTAACTTTCTACACACCCCAAACATGGCCTGCTTTTCCTTAATCAAGAAACCACCTCTAGCTACACCAATATGTAAGTTTCAAATGCCAATGCAGGGTATGCACAAGAGAAATTCAACAGATGAAGAGCGTTCTTCTGGTTGGGGTGTTCAGGGCAATTTTTCTGTAGAATAAGGGCAATTGCGATAAATTTCACTTTTTGCCAGTCTTTTCAAAACTCCAGAAACTACTGATATTTTATAACTTTTAAAACCAAATCTATTTCATGCTTCAGTTCAGAAGCAGAAACAATTGCTTCTCTTGTTACAATGTATGAAGGACTTTGTATAAAGCCATTCAAGTCTCAGAGCACATAGTTATTATGTGACAACATTGTATCTCATAAGTAATCTGACCTGGAAGATTGGATTTATGCACTGGAGTGATTTAACAACTGGTCCTTGCAGGATCTCAAAGGTTCAGGAGTCACAGAGGGTTACAACATCACTCTCTTTTATCAGAGGTTAGAATCCATGCAAACATGCTATACAAGTTGATATCTCAGGTCTTATGTACTCATGACCCTATCTTTAAACAAAACAGAGTAGTTGCTAAGCATTTTAGAAAAGAATATGGTGTAAAAAAGTGTAAATTTGGTTGACTGTGAATAAAGAGATGTGGCACAAGCATTTATGTATGGATGTCCCTTGCACTTTGTAGACACAAAAGAAGGTAAAAATATATTCTTATTTTTGAATAGCTTGCAATCTAACTGGAAAAGCTACACATACAAATTTGAAACCAAAAACCATTCAAAGTTACTTACAAAATATGTTGTGAATATAGCACAAATTACACAATACATAGTGATGTTTTCAGAAGCTCAATTTAGCTTAATCCTAAATCTATGTTTCTTCACTCCTCCTCCACATTCTTTTTTATCTACACCAGACTGGAAGAATGAGATTACTCTTTCTGGGTCAGATAAAAGAGATAACAGAACATGAAAGACCAAAATATCAGTTGATAGGAAGAATGTAAACAGTAAAATGAGGATATGCCACTTAGTAAGGACAATAATGGGAAATAAAAGAAATAAATTAATGCACTACAGTTTACTGAGCTATTTCAAATCCAGCAGAAGCTTTGGAAAAATACTTATAACTTGGATTAGTAAAATATAGTGAATATTGTGGTAAAGTCAAAAATAATATCAGCTTTGTCTTATTTGTATGCATTGGAAGAGCAGAAAGCTTTGATGTTCTATTTTTGGTGCATACTGAAAATCAGCTTTGTTTATAACAATTGCATAGTATATTGACCCAGTAAAGTAAACTTCCTCTGTTTACAGAAACTAAACAACAATTTTTATTTTAAAACTGTGTGGTGCTTGTAAGGAACTTACTACAATTGTGGACAAGACTGGAAAAATTAATTTTAGACTCATCTTTTTATCACTAACCAAAAGGTTGATAATACTAATCCAAAAGCTTGTAGTTATTATTAATATAAAAATCATCCTTACAGATTGTTAGTGATATTTCTTACCCTTTTCCCCGTTCACATAAATATCTGCAGGCTTGCTTAAAACCAGTTCTAGAAACTAAAAAGGGATTTGGGAGACCTGGAGTTCCTTGTTATTAAAATAAAGTTTTCATTTAAATTGTCAGTGAAGTTACATCTATTTCCCAAATAGAAAGTATGAAAATTCTGCTCTTTCACAGTCTGAAATAGGAATCAAAAAGCAACACATAAAAAGATAAACAGATGAAGGACATTCAATTCAGTTGATAATCTACTCAAAAAAGTCAGATGATGCAATTGTAAGGAGAAAGGAATGAATCGGGAATGCCAATGTCTAGATGTCTATACATCAATGTCTGTGATCAGTTGTTTATCTATCCCTATCATCCATCTCATGCTGGCTTAGTTAAGTATGTGCAAAATGGAAAAGTTTAACTTAGCTTCCCAGAACTGTTGTATAAAACTCTTTTCAGGTAATTCACAATCACCTTTCCTAGGACTCCTTTCCCTTTGTACTCGTACATCTGTGGCCTTCTGTAAATGACCAAAAAATAAATTGCTGTTGCATATATCTTGATCTTTACAATTTCAGTCTATTTTCCCAAGCTAGTCCCAGTAGATACAGAGTTATTAACAGCAAAGCTTAAGGTAGAAGGTTTACAAGGAACTAATACCAAATATAACATGATAGCCAAGACTACATTTGAAAAAAAAAAAAAAGTGGGGACATGATTTTCATTTTAGGATTAATCTGGAAATTGTTCTTATCAGTAAGTGATCTCATCAACTGGAACTTTTCTTTTGGGTTGGTTTTGTTTTGTTTCATGGTACTAACACTAAACCAGTCTCCTGGCCTAAAAATGTCAGTTTCTCCATGTCACCTATGCCCAATGTCATGTCAGGGTTTTTTCCATGTATTATATCAGATCTTTCATTTCCCCTGTCCTTCTACCTCAGTATAGGCCTTGGAACTTTACTTCAGGCCTGCACCATTTGTCAGCAACCACCTGCCTGTACGTTGCTTGTGGTCCATTGCATTCACATTTTATCATGCTATGCTGTTACCTGAGACCTATATCTTGCATGTAATACTGTATGAACTTTAATTTTAGGATTTATCTGGAAGTTTTTCTTATCAATAAGTGATCAATAGTATCAGTGCTGCAAAACTCAGAGACAAAAGTGTCAAAAGACGGCTAAACTGATAGCACACTGGGAGAAACTACAAGAAGGAGAATGTTCCTGCATAGACTTGACTACAGACTACACTGTAGTGTAATTGGAGAATGCTGGAGGATTGAGCTCTGAGTGACTGTAAATTAGAAGATTAAGGAGTATCTGTATTTCTGATTAACTTCATTAATAAAAGGAAGTATGACCCAAGTTAGTAATAATGTAACAAGTACGAAATGGGGCATGTAGGGAAAGGTTGTATAGGAATCAGGTCAAGAAGATAGACAAGAAACAGCATTGACCGTGCTAGCAACAATTTTCTGACCACAGCAGAGTAAAGATTATCACTGATTCTTCAGGGAAAAGAGATTGAAAATTAATATCAGAAGTCCACAACCTGATTTTTAAGAAATAGAATTGTATAAATTACATGTTGATTATATTTCTGTGAGCACAATCTTAGATGATGCTTTTATTGCTAGTATGCAGTGCTGAGATTCCTGTTTAAGGTATCATCATCTCAACTAAAAATTGCAATCAATTCTCTGCTATCCAAAATATATACCAGGTAAATAGCAGGTAATGCTGTTTTACCAAGGCTTATTCCTAGTTCCTTATGTAAACTTCAGATTACACATTTATATATGCTAACTTCATTGATCCTTTAGAAGAAAGTATTGAGCTAAGCAGAATTTTTTATTTCATTAAAATATGAGATAATGACTTCCAAAATATTAACTGACTTTCCCAAGACCAGTGACCACATTCCTAACTCTCTGATAATGTCTTATGAGAGACCAGATTGGATGATCTAGAGGGACAGCCATCATGTGGGTGCCAGGTTTCAGGTTTCTGGGAACAGAAATGGTGCCAAAATAGGAAGATCCTAGAATTTTCTCAAATTTGAGTTAGAGTAGAGGTAAGGGGGAAAGAAGACAAAACTAAGGTTCAGGAAACCAATCAAACAGGAACAGGCCCAATGTTTCCAGGGAATTGCTAGAAGCAGAAATGAAGTACCCCTGGTTTGTCCTGACTGGCTTTGGTGTCTTACAGATGTGGGGATTGCCCGGGGAGAAAGTTAAAGCATGAATAAGTTATAAAAGTAAGATTCAAGGTCTAGTCTTCTATTTACATTTACTTCTCTCTCTCTCTCTCTTTCTAATATATCTCAGGTTTAATCTATTTGTAGGTATAGGGGGAAAAGAGCTTAGCTCTGAAGACATCTGAGGAAGGGTCCACTGAGTTACCATTCACAGTTGCTCAAAGAAATCTGGCCTTTAAATGTCAACAGAACCTATTTGTTTAATTCCTGGCTTTTTAATTTCAGGG
>JAJEJO010051591.1:16690-32246 GCA_020662805.1 Glaucomys volans
ACCAACATTAAAACCAAAAATGAGTACTAGGAAAGGAAGTTTCCTTTCCTTAAGGATTATTTCTCCATATAACTGCTTTCCACATTTCCATATTCACCCTTTTCTGCCAGCAGATAAGACCAGTATATTTCATCTTCTCTTCTTGTCCTATTACTACCAAATACCAAGCCCTCTCACCAATCTCCTCTCTACTAGCTTCAGTCCTTTCTTAATTCCTTCTCTTCATCCTTAGATGAAACCTGACTAACGAATAGTTTCACTGCCCCAAATCCCTGCTACTCAGACTCTGAATTTAGGAGCAGACAATTCTTTAGAGGAGGTGATGGACATAGGTATTTTGGTGTTGATGGAGATGGTTGCTATATGAAGGAGTATTGGAAAAGGTAGGGAAGCAACAGAGTCAGCAGAACATGGGAAGATGTCTTAGACTCATTAGAGAAAGAACAAGAACAGCCAAGTAGATGGTGATATTTGAACATGACATGATAGCCCCTATAAAATGATGCTAAATCTCCCTGGAGCCGTTGTCCCTGTGTCATGGTTCTGGACTGAGCAATCAGAACATGATTGTGTTGCTACATTTTAGATAAGTGGATGGAAAGGTCAAGCTCTGGAAAGATCAGAAGGTCTTGAAATTTTAAGTGAGCATATAACACCTGTGTGATCTAGTGATGCATTTGAAAGCAGGGTGAGTTTTGGATATACTTGGGGATTTTTGAGAAACTTGATTCAAATATAGAGTAGAAGCATTTCAAAGGGATAGACCAAAATCTTCTAATAAAGTGGGGATATTGTTCTTGAGATCTCCAGTGGACAAAGACATGGCTTTGTTCATTTTTGCTAATTGGCAAAACAAACTTGGAGCCAAGGCAGCTCTGCTGTCAACTAGGATGGAGAGTGACAGTTAAACACACACACACACACACACACACACAAACATGCTTTGTTAACTAGGGCCCTATTAAAGTGATAAAAGAAATATATATATTGTGGAATTAATTATCTACCAACATTTGTACATAAGATTAGCACAAAATAGGTCACTTGCATTGCCCTCTAAGCGGTATTATCATTTTGTTGTAGATCATAAACTTTAGAAGGGTTCTTTCTGAGTGTAGGGGGTGAGCTGAAATATCAGGAATAGGTCCTTAGGAAAATCCACTGGGCACCCCCAGGTAAAGAAAGAACAATCCTCAATGATAGCAAAACACCTGGAGGATGTCTTCTAAGTGTGTATGAACCATTTGGAGATCTTATTAAAATGCAAATTCTAATTGAGTAGGTCTGGGGTGGGGCCTGTGATTTTGCATTTCTGACAAGTGCCCAGGTGATGCCTGAACTGGTAGGCTGTGGATCACACTTGAATAGTACAGTTTTAAGATAGCACTCAGTACTGAATTTCATTAGACAGTTACCCTAGTAAAGTATAAAGCCTATTGTCAGAAATTCCAGAAAAAAAATCTCAACTGAGCAGCTAAGTATAAATCATTCTTTTCTGCCAACATCTTGTGGTTGAGAAATTAAATTAGACTATGTAATGAAAATCTATTTTGACATTTAGTTATAAGCCATATTAATCCTTTTTTATGATGAGATAAAATTTCACAGTATGCTATCTTTTACTACCAGAATCAATGAATTGTTGGAAATCCTGTCTCTCAGTCTGGATATTGTCGTGGTAAAATTTCTAGTGAGTTTTACACTTTTAAATTAAATTAAATGCTTCTATGCTTCTTCTTCTTTTTTTTTTTTATTACCACCAAACTAAACTATTTGAAGAAGACTTTCATCTGTTTGCTCCCTTCCTTCCTTCCTTCCAGAAGAAGGAGGAGGAAAAGGAGAATGAGGAGGCGACAGGAGGATAGGGTAGCAGCTTCCATAGTAACTCAAGTTCATAATGAGTTTAATTAATAATAAAAGGGGAAAATACAGGAAGCAATTTTCTAGCTGTATCTTTACTGGGACTTTGATTTTAAAAAACCCTCTAATTCTTGATAATGAATAAGATTTCTGAGAATTCTAATCGTAACATCAAACGTTTACTTTGGTAGATTCTCCCAAGTAGTTGATCTTTTTTTATCACAGAAAGCTTTATCACTTAAATCTTTAGATGTTTGCAGCCTGCTGTGGGCTTTCTAAGCACATCACTGATGTACCATGATTTTGAAGAATATTATTTGATTCTATAAAACCATTCCTTTATCCAGTGTTACCATATGGTGTTCTGAAGAGGACTAGTTCTGTGAACCAGATTATTATTATTTCCCAATTGGGAGTTCTGTGGTCATGAAAGTTTGGAAAAATTTAGGTACCTTAGTTCTCTCTTGAACATCCATAGATCACGTTAATATTTGAAAATTTCTGAAAATAAATTTGCTGTACTCAATTTATCACAGTGCTTCTCAAATTTGTTTGTCCACAGAGCACACTTGGGGGAATGTTTGCTTTTTTCACTTGTGGAAAAAGGTAGCTTTTTCCATATTGGTCAAAGTTTTGGTCTACTGGTGAGATGGACAGAATGACTCCCCTCCTATCATCAGAAAAAGAAAACCTTTGCAGAAGTATCCCTAGCTGTCTTTCTCTGAGACATATTTTTTGGACTATCAGTATATGCTGAGCTGTGTGGGATGCCAAACAGGGGAATGGGTGAAAAGGAAAATGGGGAGTCAGGATGCAATTGGAGCAGAGCCTCATCCATTGGGGTTGATGCACCAGATAATACTGGAGCAGTATTTGGAAGAAGAGGGTAAGGCTTCTGAGAAGCAACTTACAGTGTCTACAGACTTGCAAAACAAAGGTATCTGCTACTTTCACTATTTTGGTCCTGCTTCAAGTCACCCTTTATTCTCCTTTCTGCAAAACCATTTCTATTGATGCCATTTTTATTGAACCATTTTCATTCTTGTCCCCTTGTTGTCAGTCCTTCACACAGCTGCAGCACACTTATGCTTTCACACCATTTGAAAGCATAAGTCAAGTCAGTTCACTTCCCTGCTCAAACCCTCCCAATGGCTTGTCATTTCATTTAGCACAAACTCCATCCCTTTGCTTATGGGTAAGAGACTCTGTGGATTTTTGCAACCACACCTCAAGCTTCATTTGCTTTGTTCTAGTTATGGCCTCTTTCTGTTCCTCCAAATTGCCAAGTTTTCATTTTCATTTCTTTCCCTTTTTGAACCTTGTGCTCTTAGCACTTTCTATTTTCTGCCTAGAGGTTTTATTTCTTTAGATTTTTCACATTGCTTTCTCCTTATTTCCTGCACATGCACCTCCTTATGGACAACCTCTCTGATCAGGCTAAGACACCTGCTTTCTTTTTTATTATATGCTCATTTGTCAGATAGTTTTATACTTGATTTTCTGTCACCTGCATTAAAATATTGAAACATGAGTTGGTCTTGTTTGGCTCTGGGCAAATGGCACACACCTGTAATCCAAGTAGCTCAGGAAGCTGAGGCAGGAGGATCATGAATTCAAAGCCAGCCTCAGCAACTTAGTAAGGCCCTGTCTCTAAATGAAACATAAAAAAGGTCTGGGATGTGGCTCAGTGGTTAAGTGCCCCTGGGTTCAATCCCCAGTACCAAAAACAAACAAAGAAACAAACAAAAAACCTCATTAACATGTTCCATTTCATTTAAACTTGAAGATGAGGCTGAATTCATTAAACATTACCACAACTAAAAAATTGCATTTATATAAAGCTTGATTTTAAAGTTCTATGCATTCAAACCCATTTGGAACTCTACTAAGCCCTCTGCTGACACCTCCAGTATCTACATCGCTACCATATTAGATGTTGGAATTAGAGGGGTTTTTTAATCAATATAAAGGAGAGCACAATATAAAATATTAGAAGGGACCAATTCTTACAGAATATCATAAATTCGAGTGAACAAAGAAACACTTAATTAGACAAAATCTAAGATGCCTTCCAGGTTCTGAGTTTTGAATTTAATTTTTTCACTTACTGAAAAAGTGATATATCATTTAACATTCAAGTGCTATTTAAAGAAAACTTCCTTAGAAATATCCTCTAAGACATTAAAATTCAACTCTAGATTATTCATACTTACCAATCTAGAGTTGAATTTTCTGTCTGGGTTGTACATTGTTTTACATATAAAGAACCCAAACTAATTTTTCTTACATGTAAGAACATTTTGAGTATGGATGATATTGTTAGATCTTAATGCTTGGCCTCATTTCTGTTCTGTTTTTAAAGTTTATTGCTTATCTATCATACTTTTTCTATTATTCTATGTATTAAATTTAAGGAACAAGATTTATATTAGAAGTTAGATTAAAAAAAGTGGAACTAATTAAAGACATTCAGTTTTAACTTATGGCCTTAGTCCCAGAAATTTTATATTAGCCATGTAAAGCCTTCTGAGCCACTAGAAAAATTGGATTCAAATTAACATGAGAGGTTATTTTTCAAAATGCTTTGTAGTTATGTACGTGGCCTGATGACAAATGTTCAAGTAAAATTTGCACCATTAAGAATGCTTTATACACAGTCACTGTGATCTCATTTAAGCCCAAGGATAGGCACAACACAGTCTCCTTTTGGATAATAGACACAAAAATGTTCAAGTTGTGCTGGCTAAGTTGGAGCTGGCTAAGAAGTGGCTATAGTAGGAACTGCTGGCTTCACCAAGAGTCATTCTTCATTAATCCCAGGTATATAGTTGGACTGTGAAGGTGGCCACCAAGCCAGAGACTACATTTTCTAGCACTACCACCCCTTCCCCTTCCTTGCCACAAAGAATGACTGTGTATGACTTCACATTTCACCAGAGGAAGAAAGCAGAAGTGATATATGCCTCTTCCAGTCCTAGGACTCAAAAACATCATGCATTTGTTCTTTGACACTCTTTACCCACTTCCCTGAACTGGAATAAATTCTATTTAAAGGAAACTTCCTTAGAGAACATTCCTTATGGAGAGGAGAAAAATATCCCAGATGATGATGGAAAAAGAAAACGGATGGGACTTGAATCTCTGAGCACAGCAGCCTGCCTACTTGTTCTGTGTTGATCTGTAAAGAAGTATATCATTTTCAAAGCTACTCTATTGTTAAGACTCACTGCGATCACATTTTAGCAGCTTTGCCTTTATACTAAATGACACTGTGGCTAAAGCCCTTTGGTGAGCTTCCACTCCACTTTCACGTTCTGTTCTCCTCCCATCCTGGTGCCTCCCCATTCACCAGGACCCTGGGAGGCTACCTGGGTGTGTGTCTGTTCTGGATTGTTTTCCTTATGCTCTTTGCCTGTTTGATTTCTAAGTCTCGAATCTTATTACACTTATATTTACCTATCTGGCTCTTTCAAATGGCTCTAATTAATTCAGTCAATTTTTTTTTTGAATGATTATAGACCACCCCTTCTCCTACAGATCCTCATTTCCCCTGAGAGTGGTGACTTTATTTAAATGAATGGATTTTTTATTGACAGCTCAGGCAGAAGCCCACAGTCTCTCCAATGTATTCTACAATGCTAGGCATCCTCTTGTGTATAAACCTTTCACTTTTCAGATTCTGAGGCTAGAGCAGGGCTCAGCCTCTCCTAAGAGAGAAAGAATTTAAAAAATGAAGCTGGGGTTTTTAGCTTTTTTGTTTTTACTTTGCCACTGTTTCTCTAGTTTTTAAAGTATGAGATTATTCCAATTTTTAATCTGAAAAACATAGGCTTTATTTATTATTTCAAACAGCCATGAAGTAAATACCCAGATCGGTTCCGACCCACTCTCTGTAAGCAAATTTAACTGAGGAGACTGTGCAACTTACCTTAGGTTTCAGAGGTTTCCATTTACTCAACAAATTTGAAGACCAAAGTTTCCCTTATGCTTTTCAACTTAATCTGTCCTTGTGAGAATGGAAATGAAAGAAGTTGTAGATGACACTGTTTAAAGAAAGTTCATGTTCTCTCAGTCTTCTCACTCATAAACCAGAGAAAAGCAGGTGCTCATTCCACAGGTCATCCTGTGTGAAGCACTGCAGAGTGTTCCATACCCATGAATGCAGCTCTTTAGTGGGACATGAGGTAACTACTAGGTCATGGTCAACAAACATAGAGGATGCAAAGTATAGAATACTAGTGCTTTTGTTACAATTTCAGTAGGTATTGTTTTGTGAAGCTTTAGTTACAGTTCTATATGAATGTGAGGGTCTGTGTATACTTCTTCATGTTACAAAAGGTCTTACTATTAAAATAAACTTTTGAAAAACTTGGCTTTAGTTCACTTCATTTTGGAAACAGGGTTGCTTCTCTTTGTGGGTGAGGGCCCATTGCCTTAGCATCACTGAACCAAGACTCTGACTTAGTCTCTAAGCCCTTCAATGCCATGAAATCATAAACTATACATTTATCTATCAGGGAGTCAGGGCCAAAGCCATCTTTTTATAAAATTATTGAATTCTCTCTGAGTCTGTAAAAATAAATCCCCAAGTCCCAACACTGCTGCAGATTGCATAAGCACGCTATGTTGACAAAGAAAAAGTCCCTTCAATATAAATTTGTCCTTGGTCACTAACTGAATTGAGCACATAGATTAAACATACGGTTCTCTAATTTTAAATCTCCTTAATCATAGACAATCCCATGCTATAACTTTTCAAAGTACCAAACAGATCCTTCCTGGGAAAGGATCAATGTACAATTTAACAGCTTAGAGGATAGATTATTTCAATAAAATAACTTGCTCAGCTTCAGGCTCAGATCTGTTTGTAGATTCTGCTACAGATTATCTTTTGGGGGAGTAGTTTAGGAAATAAATTTTTATTCTAATTAAAAAATAGGTTTTATTTGTTAGAACTCGATATTTTAGAGTAGTTATTTACATATTACATTTAGATTTTAGATATTCATGCACAGTATTGTTCGTATTCCAGATGAAATTACTTATAGCTAGATGCATTTATTTAATTATGATACACATTAAAATGTATAAAACATTCACCAACACACTCAAAAACATAAATCAAGGGGAAGAAGAAACTCCTGACTGATTGCCTTAGTTAAAAATACTGACACACTAGTTTATCTTATGAAGAATGATCATATCCAGTAGCTGAACTAATAACCTGCATCCTTGTCTATTCTACAATAGAGAAAAATCTGAGCACAAATATGATTGAATGAACAGAGGAAAATATTTATATTGTTTGGAAAAGTGGTTTAACTTTTTTAACTCTAAAATATTCTTTTTTTAAGAATTTCATTCTGAGAATAATCTGCAAATTCATTCATTTACTCAAAAGTATTAATTTAAGATAAAATATCAAAACTCGAGTCTCAAGAATTGGTTACAATAATTTTACTTTTTCTAAGATTGTAATCTTAGTCCTTGAAATGAAAGCTAATTATTGAGTATTTTAATATTTTATCAAACTGTTCTCCCTTTTCCCAATATAATACTATTGAAAAATGTTACTCAATCTATAAACTTTATGTATTCACTGAAACCTCACCATAATATGTATCAGTTTAAGACACTGAATTAGCAGAAAAAAATATTTGAAAATAAGCAAATATAAAAAGAGTATTTTTTCAGGCTTCTCTAATATAAAGTTTATGATCTCTCAATAGGGCTTATGGTGCGATTTATCTTTTTACATTAACTTTTGAGGGGATAGAAAGGAAGGGGGGGAGCTAGGGAGGAAGGAAAGCCACTTGTTAAACAAATGAATGAGCTCACTGGAGGAGAGCTGATTTCAAGTACTGGTTTAGTGTATAAACAGCGTAATTGTCACACAAACAAAGGCTGCCTTTTGATATGGAAACCACAAATCATTTCTTCTTTTCATAAAACAGGATCTCTAGACAGCAACCCTTGGGTCCTGCTGGGTTATAGAGTAAATACTTCTACTTTTTCAGACACCACTTTCCTTCTAATAAATTTGGATTATAGGAGGTTTTTAGTGCTTTTTCCTTCTTTACAAAGCACCAAGGAGATTTTAGTGCATTGGCCTCCCCACCTGGTGGATCATTAAATCAGTGAGGGTTCAGTGGGTAGATAAGTGGAAGGAATTTTCAAGAATGTAGATTTTTTTTCTTTCCCTAAAAAGAAAAAAAAAAAATTCCTTAAGTTTGCTTTTGAATTTTGAGAAACAATTTTTGGGTCAGCATTTTCTTGTTATTTTAGGATGTGAACAGTGGTATATCCAGGAGCTGTCAGTTCAGTTGTGCTCAATAATTTTGTGGTAGCATGTATTCTCCCAAATAGATACAAACACAGCCAATTTACCTCCTTGAAAATAGTAACCTTGGTGATTTGACAGCAGACTGAGTCCCAAGTATTCCAAGGCTCAAGAAACACCAATCATCAGCCCAAGGAACATTTTTGGCAATCAGAAATTTTCTATTAAAGGACAGGTTTCAGTGCATCAGTAAAGATCATGTCATGAAAAAGATGACACACTCAAAAAGGGTAATTGAAGACAATTTGATCAAGGCACTATTTAAAGGTGTGAGCTCAGGGTTATAGGTAGCTAAAAGGGGGTAGTGATGCTCCAGTATCACTACTAGATTTAAAAGGGTAAGGCAAGGAAGCAGATACTGGTCCCAAAGAGAATGTAGACATAATTGCTGGAGAGCTACCCAACAGGAGCCACAACTGCTGAGGAACCAAGCTGCCCACAGCCCGAGGTGGGCCATAGGATAAAATTATCCCCACTTCACCTGCCACTCACCAATCTTGTGCCAGGGCCTCCCAGTGGCTAAGTTTCAACCAGAAATCCAAGGATGGGGATGCATTGAAATTAGCCTGTAGAAGTTGGCCTCTTGACAGCCAGAGTAGAATGGGGCTGAAAGCAGGATGGATCTGGAGGAGCAAGACTGCCCAATAGAGTTACATTTCTTATAAGTTGAACTTGAAGGTGGTTTGTAAAAGAAAATGCACTGAATAAAAGCTTGTGAGAGCAGTGTCAATGTTTCGGAATGGGTATTTGTGGCATCTTTTCAGTTTATCCACTAGTCCAACTTCTTTTAAGAGGCAGGACATGACCATCCTGAAAAAGGTAGAGTATCAATCCCTGAAAAATCAACCTCACTTACTCCTTCTTCCCTACCCACTTGCTCAAGGTATAATAACATGGCTGAGCAGATTGGTCATGAAATAGGCCAGTTGATTAGCAGTCCGAGACAGATTTGGGTCCTTCATCCACCTGAATATTTCATTAGCTCCAAGGCCACAGGCTCAGTCATTTTCTTAACTAAACCCTTCTCACATGACCTGGGGTGGGGGTTGAAGTTAGGAACAGTTCAAAAAGGGGATTAATACTGACTCCCTGGATTTACCAATACAATGTCATCTTTATAGAAAAAATGCATTCACATCTTAGTAGAGTAAAATCATCTTTAATAATATTTCTGCCAGCAGTTCTCTTGTTCTGCTCTACATTTGCATAGAACTTCTTACTTAACACTGATAACAATCTTGTGAGGTGGACTAGCCAAATTGTATTAAGTCCAGTTTTACAAATGAGGATACTGAGTCACACAGAGCTCAATGACACTCTCATCTCATGTAACTAGTGAGTCAGATTTAATTCAATGTCTAACCAGCAAATCAAAGTTAAATATGATATGAAATAAAATCTGGTTTCTGCCTGCCCTATATCCAGTATTTCTCATAGTTTTATAACCTTTTAAGGTTTTGAAAACCAGGACTTCCCCAAACCTCAGTCAGTGAGGTAAAGTCAATATCCCTGTCCCATTTTTTAAAGTATAAGCAGCTGTATTTGTGAGAGGAAGAAAATATACTCAGAGTGGATTTAGTTACAAAGAAAATCCTCCTTTGTTTAGATTCCTTACGTCAGATGATTTTTACTTCTGATTGTGAATTCACAGCCTTTGCCATTTTTAAGATTTGTATAGTTTAGCTAAACAATTAAAAAGGATCCACATGCTTTTTCTATCTTAAAATAGTAAAAAATGCATTCAGGCTAATACCCACTTTCAGATTTCTATTAGGTAGTAGCAAATTCTTTTCAAATACTATGTATCATTACAGTGAAGTTTTGCTTACTTTTTTGGTGGCATTTGTAACTGGTTTGAAATTGAGTATCACATGAATTGATGTGTTTGACATAAACAGTCTTCTTAGAGATATTTCCCCTCTACAAATTCTGGTAAAGATAATGCCCTGAAAGTTCTTTGAAAGATTAATCTCAGGCTCCAGATAGATGGTAGGAGAATCACTCATTTATCCTCTGGAGGGTCATTGTCTCTGGAACTCTTTCATCCAACAGAACCCTGCTTTATCCACATTCATCTCTGGCTGAGACAAAATTGCAGCATACCCACACCAGAGTGATATGAACACAGCCACCAATTACCACTTACCAAACACTGAATCTGCATGGAGTTCTGCAAAACTGATATTCTTACTAAGAGAACAGAATCTTTGCTTCTTAAGCAGCTTTATTTAGGTCTTTGCATGTCACAAAATCTACTTGTTTTAAGTGTGTAATAGAATGATTTTCATAAATTTATAGCTATGTGACCATCACTATGCTCTGATTATAGAATATTTCTATCACACCACAAATACTCCTAGATTGTTAAGTTTTTTAAACCACAATCATAGGTGAATGGTTTCTGTTTAAGAATACAATGTAAAAATACTGTCAGAAATGTTCTAATGTTTCTTTCTAAAAATAAGAAAGAAATGAAAAATAAAAATGATTGCTCAACATTGAAAAAAAAGTTCCAATGTAAAGTTATTATTTAACTTACAATTTTTGTAGTCAGAGTAATATCCAGATATGTGAATTATCACTGAGTTGACAAATTTGGGGGTAAAATGTGGTTGTGGTGAATTTATTCTTAAACTGTGGAGATGGTTGAAATTTTAACTGAATTGCTTTATTTCGCATCAGGATTTGCTCAAGCTGAACAAGATTTTTCCTATAAGAAAAAAATATTTAAAAATTCATATCCCTACCAATTATAAGCTGATCTTCAATCATTCTGAGAAATTAGATTGTTTCCTTTTATGACCACTGAAGAGCCATAGGTCTTGGAATCTATTTAGATCAATACTGAAGTCAGAAAGAACAAGACCAGTTGCTGAACTGAAACAACTGTTTAAAATGGCAGTCTATATATCAGCAACAAAATTGGAAATGCCACCCTACAAGAAAAAGATCATCAATCCAAGCGACTTTCTCAAATCAGGCAATTACTTAGTGGAGGCCCAAATCTCGTAAGAAAACTCCCGACGGTTTCTGCATTTGCCACTGAAATTTTCTTTGCAGTATGTATGAGTTTTTTAGGGTTACCCTAACAAAGTATCACAAGCTGAGTGTCTTAAAACAACAGAAATTTATTCTCTCACAGCTCTGGGACTAGAAATCTGAAATCAAGGTGTCAGCATGGCTGCACTCTCTTTCTGGCCCTGGATAAAATCCTTTTCTATTTCTTCCCCATTTCAGTGGTGGCTGAAATGCTGGGTGTTCCTGGACTTGGCTCCATTTTTGCCTCTGTTATCACATGACATTCTCCCTCTGTGCCTGTGGCCTTATCTAACTCGACTATATTTGCAAAGACCTTTTTTTGTCAACTAAGATCAGATTTACAGATAGTAGGGGATAGGAATTCAATACCTCTTATGGAGGAAACACAACTTGACAGAAAATAGTGTGGATCTTCAGGAGTCATTAATTCCATGCTTGAGCCTCTGCTATAAAATCTAAAGACTTTCCAAAGATAAATGAGTCCCTCTGAGGTCATATGTTTGGGGCCCAGTCTTGCCAGGTATGGTGGCATATACCCATATTCTCAGTTACTTGGGAGACTAAGGCAGGAGAATTGCAAGTTCAAGGCCTGTCTCAGCAGTTAGAGACTGCTGATTCTGTCTCCAAATGAAAAAAAAAAAAAAAAGGTTGGGGATGCAGCTCAGTGGTAAAGCACCCCTGCGTTCGATCCCTTATATAGGGGAATAAAGAAAAAGAAAAGAAAATCAGGGGTAGGTCTATTCTCAGATTATATAAATTCTCCTGGGTATAAAGAAACCACCATAAAAAAGGTGAAATTTGTAATATTATTCTTTTTAAAAATATTTGAATAATTTTTGGAACATATTTCATGTATATTGGGAATAAACATTACTCATCTGTTCTCTAGTTTGGCATGAAAAACACACAAATGTTCTCAAGTACAATCACATGCCTTATTTCTTTCTCCTTCAATTAAACTTCATAGGTGTAGAGAGCAGTTTCGTTACCCCTTTGAAGCTCAATATGGGTTTGAAAGTACAGTTTCTATGGAAACAAGCGCCATAGCTCTGGTTAGATGAAGTGTGCGTGTCCTGTCACTTGGGCTTCATCTGTCATCCCACTGGCTATGGTTTTCCTCATTAGCCTTCTCTAGGCTTTATTTGCCCAGATCTGTCTTACAATCTAATATTAATTTTATGATTTTTTAGGTGCCTAAAATGTATCTCCTTCTTATTGTTACAGGATATTAAACAGAGCTCTTCCTGTTTGGGTTTCAGCTGAGCTCAAATAAGCACACCTCACCTCTCAAATGAAGTGCTGAGAGACTTTAGCTGGACTGGCACAGGAAAGAGCTTTGCTACCCTTAGTTAATTACATGATTCTAGCTCATAAAGAAGTTCACAATGCTCAAGAGAGAAAAGCATCTATAGGAGGAATCTTCAGAGAGAAGTGTCATTGGATGGTAATACTTTTAGGTGAGAAAAATGAAAGGTGTATCCCTGTTAACTGAAGTGTGAGGGGCTTAGAGAAGGTCATGCAGTGTTTCATAAGTGACTCCTGAACTCTGGACTCAGGTGGACTGTGGTCATGCCTGGGACTCTCATAAGGGCAAGCCACTGACTGAAGTGACCCGTGGTGACAGAGGAGTGTACTGTTCTTGGAAGTTACTACATGGCCTGCAGAGGCCTGGATAGAGAAAGACCACACCCAAGAGCCATCTGGGGTTTCCTCAAGAAGGCAGCTGCTGGAGATCAGGGAGACGTCAGTGGAAAGTCTGGAAGTGTCTTGCTAGATATCTGGGGACGGAGGGACAAATGAAAAAGAACCAGTTAGAAGGAGAAAAGTAAAGGGAGACAGCTCTAGCAACGAGGATCTCAGAAGAGTCCCCAAAAATACCCACAAGAAAAGGAGTTCTTTTGAACATCCATCTGCCAAATCACAAGCAGTTTTCAGTGTTTTGCCTAAAAGATTGGAAAAGTCAAGGCCCTTTTGAGGGCAGGAAGCACTAGCCCTGTAAAACAGCTTCCAGTGGCTGTGAGGGAAAATAACAAAGTTGCTTCCTTAATTGTAAATGTGTTTGAGTTTATTTTTAAAAATAACAAAATATCTTTACATGTAGTAGGCATCCTCCTGTCAAGTAAAGATGGAATTCTTATCACAGAGAGAGAACACAGAGAGGTCACTTTCCAAAATGTCACACACACCATGTACATGTACACATACTACCGAGATTTAAATATTAAAGAACATGCCTCTGTGTTTTTTAAGCATTCTCTAATTAATAAGCATTAATGGAAGGCAGTGTGTCATGAACCACAGCTGTGATTGAAACCTGAGTTTCAGCTGGTGGAGACTGATAGTAGAAATAGCAAGGATTTGGATTGTTCTTGCTCTTCAGCTGCATCTCTGGTTGGAGAAGGGCCATGCATCCATGAGGCAGTTCATACCTCCCAGTCCTCAGCTACCACCATTAATAGTCTTGTCTCGGACTCAGAATAGGTACCTGCTCACCAAAAGAACTGTGGTCTCAGAGTGTTTCTCTTGGTGCCAGAACACATGCTTTGGGAACATAAGAAGGTGTTCTCCTTTGAGAAGCCCTAGGAGACACATAGAGTTCTATCCCATATCCATCCCATCTCTCAGAATATTTCTACTTGGATGATATGACCTCATTGTGGCATCTAATTCTTTTTATAATTTCTTCTTCAAATAATTCCTCTTTTCAACTTCCCTATTCTAGTAAATAACAGTACTGTTTTCCTTTGTTACTAAGAATCAAAATTATAGCTGTTTTTTTTTAACTTCTCCTTTGACTAGGCCTTCAATGCACAAGTCCCGCTCTTTATATTTCCTAAACAGCTCTCCTTGATGTATCTTGCTTCCCAGTCTTACCCAGTTTCACTTGTTACCTGAATTTGTTCAGAATCAAAGTTTTTCTCTCAATCTCCAAGTTCTTCTCTCTTATGGTCTGCCCTCACACAGAAGGCATATTGCTCTCTCTAAAACTAGTTCAGCCTATCATTCTATTGCTTAGGGACATTTTGTGGTTTAACACTACTGTCAGGCTAAATATAACCCTCCAGACAGAATTATGATATCATTCATGTGTGATGTGGCCTTTTAAAGCTTCACCCATTAGATACTGTATTACTATAAAGTGCCTTCATGTTCTCGAAGATAATTTTATTCATTCATTTAAAATGCTTGTAACTTTGGTACATGCTGGGGATACAGTGATGAAAATGAAAGACACAGTCCTTGAGTACTTGTCATTTGGAGTCCTGGTCTGGGAGTGTGAGGTGGCTACAGACAAGAAAAACAAACCTCATGTTAGGAAAATCAGATACTATAGGATAGAAGAGGCACTAACACTCAGGCTTGGATGGTCCAAGAAGACTTTTCAAAAGAAATGACATTTATACTGAGGACTTAAGGCAAAGCAGGAATTTTCCAGGTGAAGAATCATCTAGCAGTATCCCAAGTAGAAACAATAAAAAGGTGTACAGATCCAGAAGTTATACTAAGCTTGGCTAGTTTATATAACTAAAAGAAAATATGCTTGGTTGAGTACGCTGGTGCCCAAGAAAATAGAGAGTAAATCTCCAAGTCGGGACAAGAAATTTGGACTTAATTCTAAGGAAAATATGGAGCTACTGGGAGTTTTTAAAGAACAAAATGAAATGAACAGATTTATCACTTTGGCCACTGGGTGGAAAATGGACCACAAAGAAAGGATGAGGACAATTTGGAAACTGCTTCTGGAACCCAAATGTGAATTTTTGGTGGCCTAGACTTGCATAATGGCAGAGGACGGATGTACATCAAGGAAATTGAGAAACATCTGAGGTAAAAAAATGATAGGAATTTTAATTAATTGTAAATGGGACAAGTCAAGGATGAATCCCAATTTTCTATTCTGAGCAATTGCAAGCGTAATGGTATAATTTTCTAAAATAGGAAATGCAAACAGAATGGACACAATTTGTACATGATGGTTCTATTTGTGACATGTTGATCCTGAGGTGTCTATGAGACTTCTAAGTGACAATGTTCATAGACAGATAAGGAAGTGGGCCTGAAGCTCAGCAGAAATACTGCATTCCATAAATAATCCTGGGAATTATGAAGCTAAATAGATGGTGGCTGAAGCAACGGGATGGTGAGACCCACCAAGAATCAATGAGAAAGAAAGCAGGCATTGAAGAAGATTAGTCCTAAAGAGCACCAGCATTTCAATAAAGGCATAAAATGTAGAAATTTCCAGGAGTCTGAGGTAGACAATAAGTAGATTGCATGGTCATAGAAGTGTCCCAAAAAGGAAAGTTTCAAGTAGTG